>CM076574.1:177162494-177389994 GCA_034641835.2 Pinus albicaulis
AACTCACAAGCAACTGCAAAACCCTCAACAAGACCAGTGTTGCTATAGAGATGAAGCTTGGCCATATTTCTGGATAGTGGATAGATGCACCACAATCTCCTCCAAAGAGCTACTCCATGGAAGGAGAGAGGATTCCTAAATAGGAGATCCTCTTCCCTTAGGCTAAACAGCCAAGAGACTAGAGTTGTTGCAGCAGCTTCTCAAAATTCTTCAAAAACCTTTGCTAGCTGCCTCTCCTTCTATTTATAACATGAGGGCTTTCCAAAACCCTAAACCATCTTCTTCAAATTATCCTCTTTCACACATTCCCTCCAATCTGCGCTGTAGGTGGGGCCAAGGTTGACCCATTCAAATGAATTTCCCCTTTTCACACTTAGGGGTGTTTAATATAATAGCCTAGATTTATCCCCTTTCACATTGGGCATGTATTTATTCTCAACTTATGAGTTTATTAAACCTCCTTTCCCATACTTTATTCATGAATAAAGAAAACTGAAAATAAAATGCAATATTCTCATGAGCTGCAAAAATTGGGAATATTACAAATTCATCAATGATGGGGATGGGAAAATTATATTTAATAGTGATCTTGTTGAGTTCCCTAAAATCCACAAATATATGCCATGATCCATCCTTCTTGTGCACCAATACTATTGGAGCATAGAAATAACTTTGACTAGGTTGAATTATACCAGCCTCTACAATTTATGCAACCATACGTTCAATCTCACTCTTTTGGGCATAAGGATATCCTTAAGGCCTGATATTTGGAGGAAAACTTCCTGGAATCAAATGAATAGCATGATAATGATCACGAATAGGTGGGAGCCCTTTGGGAGTTTTAAACATCTTGTAATGATTTTCCAAGACTTTTTGGAGATCTTGAGAAATGGATGATTTTGATGTTTGAACCTCTAGTGAGCATAATTATGCAATTATGCATCATTTTTCTTTCTTTAAAATATTTGTCATGACAATATAGTTTATTATATTTCTCAACTTCCCTGTGATACCCCATAATTCAACTTCCTTTCCTTCCCAAAAAAATTCCAAGAAAATTTCTTGAAAATTAAAAGTTATTGTCCCCAAAGATTATAACCATTGGACTCCTAGTACAACATCAACACCATCCATTGGAATGGAGAAAAATGGACTATTAAATACATATTCCCCCATGGTTAGATTGATATTATGGCACTTTCCAAAGAATTTTATAGTTCCTCCATTTGCAACCATCACTTGACACTTTGGTTTTGGGTATAGGAAGAAATTCAATTCCTTGGCGACCATACAATGAAAAAAATTATGGGTACTACCCGATCAATCAACACTATTACATTTTTCTTCTTGATATGTCCTTCTATCTTGAGAGTTTGAGGAGTGGTAATTCATGCCAGTGCATTACAAGATATAGTCATATTCATTTCTTCTTTCTCTAAGGTTGGTTCCTGGTGTATATCCTCTTCTTTTGAGGTTTCTTGTTTATTTTCTTCCTCCTCTTCACAATCTATGTAAAATAATTTCTTCTCAACCCACTTATGACCTTTGGTGTAATTTGTATCACAACTAGAGAAAATCCCTTTTTATTTTTTTTTCTTCTAATTTTTGTGGTGTCAACCTTGTAGGTTATGGAAGTCTAGGGATAGAAACACTTCCATATTTATAGTTGTGAGTGGTAGGATTCCTTGTCACCATAATTTTGCTTTCAATTTTTCTTTCCAACCTGAATGCCTTCTCCAATGAATTAGGTTCCCAAAGGCGAACCTCATGTTGGATGTATCCTTTAAAGTCCCTATGAAGACATAAATCATGTGTTCCTATGGAATATCAGTTACCCTTATATTCAATTTTTGTAAGTCATCAATGTACTCCAACATTGGTTTGAGATTTATAAATTGGCTAAATAAGTTGTTGATCTTTGTATCCTCATAATGTGCTATCATTTCCTCCGCAAAAATTGACCAAGTGAAAATTTGTTTACAAGAGAAAAGTCATTGATACCATATAAATGTATTGTGTTCTAAATATAAAGTTGCAATGCATACCTTTTGTATGTTTTGCACATTATGGAGATCAAAATATTTCTCCATCTATAGTATCCATGTTACTAGATCCTTTCTATCAAACTTCCTCATATCGATCCTTGGAATATGGTAGGTCTTAAATCCAACGTTAGAGTCTATGAAATCATGATTAACATTTATTTTTTTCTCATCATGAGTTTCATCTACTATCGTTTCGCCATTAGGAATCATTTCTTGTAGAAACTTTGTCAAACCTTCCTTCAAACTTTCTATGTGTGCTTTTAGACCATTCTTCATGTCTTCCATGTTGCCTTTCAGTTTTTATTCTATACCATCGATCTTAGCTTCCACACCATTCTTCAGAACATCCATCTTAGCTTCTACGCCTTCCTTCAAACCATCCATGTATTTCTTCAAACCATCCATCTTAGCTTCCTTTTCATTTTTTGTTACTCTTTGCGAGAGAGAAATTTGTTGCACTTGGTCTTGTGATTTTGATATATCATGTTGCACTTCTTCCTCTTCATGAGTCATAGTAGAGCTTTATGAGCGTTTAATGGGTGTGGAATTATTTTTGGGGGCATTTTAGAACCCAATATATATATATATATATATATATATATATATATATATATATATATATATATATATATATATATATATATATATATATATATATATATATATATATATATATATATATATATATACACTTCAATATTCCCTTGGAATCACTTCAAACTAATTTTTCAAACAAGACTTATGTAATTTTAAAACAAAATACACATAATTTTCTTGCTTTTGAGGAGCTCAATATTGAAACTGATGCAGCTCTGTAATTTAATATCCCCAAGATTTTATCTTTGGTCCTGTAGTATCCCTCTAAGTCTTCTTTCTAATTTCACAGGTCAGACCTAATTTAAATTCTTCAAGTTAAAGTTATGCTCGATCTCCCACAATGACCTAATTATGGACTAGTTCCGTAGAGCGAAATTGTACGGTGTTCCACGTCTCACTTTTTTTACCTTAGGCTCTGAAATAGATACAAAAGAAACTATAGTCTGTGCACTTTTTTCCACTTTTAGAGAATTCCAATCTGATGCCTGAAACAAAATTTATGACAATTTTCCCTCAGTCACCTATTTGAGATGAAAGTCTAGAGCCTGCAAAAACCTTAACTTCCACATATCTTATCTCTGAAAATATAGCGAACCATGGTATTTTTGAAGAAGTGAAACCCTATAATCCCAAGCTCTGATAACAAATGTTACGAAACCAGCTCACAAAATAGAAGAAAAGATATATCGACGACTTAGAAATCAGCCTCTTCGAGGAGGAAACCTCCTTTACATTACATAAATGAACAATTGTTGGATGATACAAATGAAAAAACCTCATTTCTATATATAGGGTTCCAAGGGGTCACAATATGATCCTAGCCGACATAACAATAACAATGTAAGGGCACAACAATAACAATAGCGGGCTTATATGGGGGACAATAATAATAATATGGGGACTACATAGGCATAATAATAACAATAAGGGGGGCTACACTAACAATAATAATAAGGGGATACACTAGTATTATATGGACCTACCAGTAAATTAATTAATGCAAATATATGCCTAGTATGCAAATGCATAATGACTTGAGTGTTCTTGAGTTAAGATTGTTTATAATATTAAGTACTTACATATTATTTATTTTAAGACAAAGAGTACTTCACAATGAATTAAGAAACAATATTAAACACAATATAAAGTGCTAACTTTACTAGTTCCCCCAAGATGTAAAGATGACCACGAGATAATTGTTCAAGTAAATAAATGAGATTTATTCTCTTCACATTGATCAACCAATATGCCAAAGATAAAATTTGTCATCCACAATAGATCTTAATCATGAAATAATAGTGACAATCATGGCAAGTAAAAGAGACTAAATAACTTATTACCAAGAACAATTAACCGAGGTTGTTATCAATACTTATATGATATAACACAAGAATAAAGAGAGTGCTCAAAATTTAGATGTTCTTTAAGCACAATTAGAAATTACCCAATTATCACAATGCCAATTAGATGCAAATCAATTAGATCTGTAATGTGAAAATACTAACCATTCAACATGATATTAGATATTTAATATTAATGTGTCAAGTGAGTGAGCTTATTAAGTGTAAAAATGTAATTTTGAAGCTTATGAAACTCACAAGAGACAACAATGAGTTAGTATTCTTATGAAATAACTTGAATAATGGCTAAATTATTTCAATAACTCAATATAAATAATATAGACCATACAAATGACCTTTTCCACATTTAGTTATGCTTATCAATAGGACATCAACCAATAAAAAACTTATGTTCCAATGATATTAAGTGAGCAAGACTTGAATCTTATGACAACAATAAGTGAATTCAAATTTAGAGCACTTTAGGATGCAAAAGATGAGATACATATGCATGAAAAAATGAAAATGAGGAAGCCCAAATGCTAGATTATTTTTCCAACACAAATTTCTCAATGGATTGGGTTCTTTTATATGCCAATACCACTGTTAGGATCAGACCTTATTATACTTATGATTTTCCTGAAATTTCCATGAAACAAGTCAAATAGATTATTACCCAATTATTTCCAATGACTTATCAATTTGTTAAACCACTTATGGGTTGATTTTATGCCATTTAGATGAGCTAGATTTCACTAATATGAAATTATTAGATGGTTGAAAGTGAAAAAAAAGATGAATGAGAGGGGTTGAGGAGAAAACCAATAGGCATCTTAGCCTAGAATATGATTAAAACAATTTCCCAACACTTCTCCAAAGAAATTCCCTCCTGCAACCACCAATGTTAGCTTAAAAATTGTTGCAAACACCAAGATTTAGAGGCAAACTAACTAAAAATCCAAATCAAGGACTGATTAAGGTAAAGGAGGTAAGGAAGAGGGAAACACTAGGCCTAAAAGGCTAGCGTTAGGACTAGTGAAGGGGCAGTGAGGCCTATTAGGCCTACGACTAGGGATCAAGGCCTAAATAGGCCTACAGCTAGAGCAGCAAAGGCCTAATGAGGTTTTTGGCCAAGGAAGAGATGCCTCTAGGACCTACCGTGAGCCCTAAAAGTGTTACAACCTAGGGAAAACAGTCCCTTAGGGACTGCGTCAAGGAAAGAGGAGGTCATGGGACCCAAGGCATGGGCTAAGGAAGGGAAAATAGGACAACGAAGAGAGAAGGAGGTTTACGGAGGGAATAAGAGGTAGTTGAGAGGAGGAAAATGGAATCCTGAAGGGATAGAAGCCAAGGGAAAGCATGTGGTTAGGGTTTGACATCCACTAGGGCTTGATAGTAAGGGAAGAAAGGGAAAAGGAGGCCTACATCAAGGCCTCAGAGGTCTATTCAGGCTTGCAACAAGCCAAGGAAGGAGGAAAGGGGACATGGCTAGGGTTTAGGAGGAAATGTTAGGCCTAGGAGGCCTACAAAAAATTTCAAACCACTACAAAAACTTAAATTTTACTTCAGATCTCCAAAATCACCCAAAAATCACCACGAATTCTTCCTCAAGTGGTGACGACTTCTTTCCTTTCTTGGAAGTTGAGCTTGGAGGAGAAATAGAGAGTGGATCATGCCTTCCTAAGCCTAGATCCACCTGTAGAAACCCCAACAAAAATTTTCCAATACTAAAGCCCTTGAAACTCTTCAAAATTTCAGATTTGACTTGAGAAACCACCTACACAAATGAAAGTAAAAAATTTCCAAAACCCAAATATATACAAAAAATCAAAACAAAACCCCAAGCCCAATTTCTGCAAAACAAGGGTTAGAAAAAATATTTTACAAAAATATATTTACAAAATATTTACAAATATACAATGCTTGTAAAATGGAATTTTTTGAGGAAATGTTTTTTTTTTAAATAATGACAATGGATCATTGTATTTCAAAATTTAGGGTATTAACCACAGTATTTAGCAAAGTAAGAATACCATGTACATTTCCCAGAGCCCAAACATGGTCGACCCTTGCCCACGGTTTGTGAACTTGGAGCCCAAGGGCTAGTGTACCTGCAAATCTATATAATATTTCTTAAGAAAAATTCGTTAGATCGTATAATGAATCAGATCACCTAAGATAAATCCAAAATTTACCAATAGAATGCTCCTATCATTGACAAATGAAATAACAATTTATATAGCACTGAAGCACAATATAGGATTAACACATAACTAGCACGTACCACAGATTAATGAGACAAAGACACCATGAATGGAACCCCAAATTATTTTATTATGATATCAAACGTTCCTAGCAGATCAATGGATCAATACCAGTGTTACAAATTTACATAGTCCATAACCAGAGTCATCATCGTGTTGAGAAGCAAATGGCTTCAATTTATAGATAAATCCTCCAAGTGGAAAATAACGGCTATTTGGATTGATCCCCATCAAAATAATCATGATTACTGATAAATATTTGATCATATTTTAATCCCTATCGTCAAAAATATTTATTTTTAGGAAATTTCGAATTTATCATAAAACTCATTTTTTATTAATCCAAAAATTAATTTTTTGGATTAATTTCCTCAAAATTTTCACTTTGACTTAACCACCAAGGTCCAAGGGCTTAATTTTTCTTAAAAAATCCATTTTTTCCTTGGTGGGGAACCTCCAAAAATTAACTTTTTTTGACTCGCGAATTTTTTGGTCATTTTCCACTTGGAGAAATTTAATTTATCTAGAATTATTTTTTGACTCTAAATTAATTAATTTTCTGGCTTAGGATTTTATTTTATTTTTGTTAGAAAAATTAAATAATTGACACTAGGGAGGACTAATTATTTTTCCACCCTTAAATATTTTAGCGGTGGTGTCTAAGTATGAGGGACCATACCCTAAAATAATTTTTATATCAGATATTACAAATTCAACCCTCAAAGGGGGAATACACTTTTACATATAGGCCATCAAAATAATTACCCTATTCTGCAACACAAATGATCTAGTAGACCAAGTGATCTGTAATAAAATAATTTATCCAATTAGCTAAATTATTCCCAAACCAATTTTACAAAGACTCGATATAACACTAGGACTCACCTAAGATCTTGTCAATAAAATCCACCCTAGCTTTGAGGTTTAAGCTGGAGGAAAAATTGTTGATTATCTATGTTTAGAAACACACATAATGCAGTCAGGTTAAAAAACCTCCTAGGATGAAATTTTTCGCCAAAATCAAAAGCTTACCTATGTGATTTTACAAAGTTAAACGATCATACTAACATCATTTACATTACAACTTGTAGAAATTAAGTTTACAATGACATGAGAAATGGCTTTCTGATGATTCTGGTTATTGAACAAATGTGTACACTGCTTCATTGGACTTATGACAAAATGATGCAACACTTCCTTTAGTGGCCCACTCATCTAATAATCATGGCATAATCCATCAGGGAGGGCGGAACCTGTAATCCACAACCTCTTAAAAAATATTTTATCAACCTGCAACCACAAATTCACACAATTATTATCCTCTTAGAATTAGGAATCATACATCCAATATGCACTCGTCGTGTAGTTGCATTTCCTCTTTATGAAATTTCCCAACACCACAATAGTTGTCGATAACTATTCTCATGCCCAACAAACACTTCTTGGAACCTACATTAAACCACTCTCTTTTAAGAGTCCAACTTAACTTGGCTCTGATACCATGTTAAAAGTGATTGAGAGGGATAAATTTACAAGCAACCGAAAAACACATTAAAACAATGTTTATCCTAGAAAACCTCAACCCAGGGAAAAAATAACTAATAGAATTTTATAGTAGTGTCCCTTGGCCAAACCTAACCAAGTTGGCTAAGTGAGCCTTCATCATTCACATCCTTGGCACATAGTATGAAGTATTCCCAAACCGCATAAAGGCTTCATTACATGCAATCCACAGGAACAAAATCATGGGAAACTAAAAAGGTGTCCCCAAAACCACAAATATGCTATCGAACAATTTTGACTCTTTCACCAAGTCAAGTTTTAGTTAACATTTTCTAGTGATATAAACTTTATTACAATCCACACCAATCGTTAAGATATGGTCAATTGAATATTTTCACCCTTGGTTCCCTATCAACACAACTAAACAACTTCTATGTGGAAAATGACCATGCACTCCGGTGCCACATGGCTCTACCATGTCCCAAGAATTAGTCACCTTACCATCAATAAAATTGATCTTTAATTAACAACTTAATATATTTACATTCATATAATCAAAGTGATTAATAATATAATAAATATTGCACATTTAACTAACAACGTGATTACGTTGATAATTTACCTACATGCACAATTTCAAAAAAGTCAACGGCTTCATCTCCCAGTGGTGAAATCCAAAATTTACTAGTCGAAAATATTTCGTTGTCGATGGAGTCAATCTCCTAACCCTTTGTTGACACCAATGAGCTCATTGACCATTAATAAGAATTACCATGTAACTTTTAGTAACCTTAAAAATTTTGTGGAAACCCAGTGGAAATTTCGACCGACAACTAAATTTTTCATGTCAACTTTATTAACCTTACCAAATCCTCCAACCCCTCATCGACTTTTCATTTGTAAGCTAAATTTGTCATGCTAACGTTATTAACCTTGCCAAATCAACTAAACCTGCATGGACTTTTCGCCCATCTACTCAATTTTTCATGTCAACTTAATTACCATGAAAAATCCTTTGAACAAATTGGACTTTTTGATTGTCTATTAAATTTGTCATGTCAACTCTATTAACCTTTCCAAATATATCGAATAATTTTTTTTAGGTGTTCGCTAAATTTGTCATGTCAACTTTATTAGTTTTTGATCTTCTTCCTCTAAATCCATCGCACTGAATATTTGGTGTCAATGTATTGAACTATCAAGTGTGCTCTGTCTTCACGACAAATGAATGATGAAAATATAATCAAACCAAAAGGAATAAATAAGGGAGAAATTCTAAAATCTAAGGGACAAGCTAGAAAATTTAAATTCTTAATAATTAAAAATTGAATGTTACTCAAGAAACGAATTAATTGAAGGGGGAAACAACAATGGAAAAAAGGGGGACAAATTACAAATAATTAATTAGAAATAATAATCACTAAAAGCTATTAAAACTAATAATTTAAGGGTAAAAATATTAATATTTAAAAATTAGTAATAGCACTACAAAATTAATATTCTATAACTAAATTTATGAATATTAAATTATAGTATATTAATAATAGACTTTATAAGGAGAATTATTAATAATATTGAAGATCAATTATTTATATCAATATTAATAATATAACCTAAAAAATATTAAAGCTTAAAAATAGGTGTGGCGGGAGGGGTAGGAGGAGGGGTGCTCTATGGTTCCAAGGAGGATAAAGTGTTCAGGTACTCATGGGGTCTTGGTCATATACAAATAATCGAGAAGATATATATGTTCTCTAGCAATGACTTTTGTTAGCCAAAGAACATTAGGTAGATACACTTGCAATTATGGGAGATTCTCTCCTAATCCTTCATCATAAGGATCCCTCCCAAAAGAGAAATCTATGGAAAACATCATGAAAAGGATTAGGAAAAATGTAGAAGATATCTCATCCAAATCATATTTTCATGTTCTAAGAGACTTCAACTTAGAAGTAGACAAGTATGCTAACAAAAGGTGTAAATTAAAGATAGGTGAATTAAAGAATAAGGGCCAAATCAGGCCTGCTATAATTCCCTAAATGTGGATGAAGTCTATTAAAAAAAAAGTTAAATTGGTTGATACAAAAAATATATATATAAATGTAAAACTGAGGGGCCTAAGTCCCCTAATGGCAATCCTGAGGAAACACATGCATGCAGACAAAGTCGTCAAGAAAGATTGCATATTCAATAAGTAGAGTTATGTGTTATAAATTTTGTGTTTTGTTGGGGTAGTTTTGTAAGATATCCGCCTACAAAACTCGTCTCTTGGTTGCTCAGATATATCCTCCTCAAGAAAATCATGTATTCCTATTGGAAAGGAGAAAACAACTAAAAAATTTTACTGAAATAGCTTTGTAATGTTTAATGTATTTAGTGTGAACTAGTTGCGGAATTATATAATATAAATAATAGTTCTGGTTTAAAAATAATATTGATGCTTAAAAAATAATATCAATTATTAATATTAAATAATATCAATTATTAATATTAAATAATATCAATTATTAATATTAAATAATATCAATTATTAATATTAACTAATATTAATTACTAGTATTAATAACATTTATTATTAATATTAATAATAATGATAATTATTGATGTTGGTAGAGAATCCTTGATGAGCAATGTAAGTAAAATTTTAACATTTATCCCCATGTTGGTAACAACAACCACCCATTATGGGAACTAAGGTTTTTCTGAGGGTTTGCAGGCCTAAGAAGGTGTCCAGAGTCTGCAGTTTGATCTAAGGTTAGAGTGCGGCCACAGAAATAGTAAAGGGAGGATTCTTGCAATTCAAGACAGTGTAGATGGGACATGGATAGACAACCCATAAATAGAGGGTTGTCAGAGCTAGGAGCAATGTAGGTTGATAGGAAGCTAAGATCTTGGGAACTTGATAATTTGGCATAAGGTGGAAAAATAGAGGAGGATGAGCTCATTGACTACGAGCCAGAATAAAAAGGATAGGGTCCAATATGGGCAACCTCCCAATATTTCATGTCTATATTAGTCAGTTTCCGCTACATGGATGAGGTGGTATCACCTGTGTTTCCCCAATCATCTTGAATAGCTTTAGACACACCAAGTAGATGGATTTTATGTAGAAGTCTCTTTTTCGGTTGAATTGGAGGTTCGATCCCTACCCTCCTCATGGTTTCTGGGTACTTTCTGTGGTGAATCCCCCTCCCCTATATTTTCCAATATTTTCAAGTATGAGCTAGATTCTCTGTTGGTGGGTTAGAGTGGTTTTCTTAATTCGATATTTTTATGGGTTATCCGCACATCAAAACCGTTATCCCAATTAGTCGATTTTCAGGCTCGAGGTTTTCATCTAAATGCAGAGCCTTCTCTGTCTTTTGTCATTTCTTTCCCTCTTCATGTAATGCTACATATTACTACCAGTAGTTTCATAAATGAAGTTTTGGTTCTAGAAGGAAGTGAAGGGAAAAAATCAAATGGAACTGCTGATAGAGCAGTCTGGGATCCAGGTACTAAATGGAAAGAAGAAGATATAACCTCTTCAAGAGAAAAAACAACTATACATAAAAGAAGGAAGAGTCATTGCTTAAAGAAAAAAACAAACCATACTAAATTGAAGTTGGTGTTGGGAGAAGATGTCATGATGAGGAACACCATAGAAATGGGTGAAAAGCCCTAGTTGGTATATCCAAAGGGAGAAATTTTAATATCATTATGGCTACAGCATGGGCATACGGGTCTCTAAATCCTAGCTTAAAATCCCCCCCACCCCCCTGAAGTTGTATTTTTATCCAAAGATTGGATCCAATTAAATTTCCAAGACCACTCGGAAGCCTTGTGGATGACAAAAAAGGCTTGGCATATCGACTCTACCCTGGTCCTTTTCAAATCCTATACCCCCCTATTTGATGAAAGCGGAGAATGAATGAATGGCATCTCAATATGGGTCAGGTTTTTAGGCCTTCCCCCTCAATATTGGGAAATCCTGACCTTTAAATACCTAGGGAACTCTTTAGGTTTTTATCAGGAACATGATACATCTTATGACCAAACAAAGGATAGGTGTGTGGCTAGAATTCTAGTAAATATATATCTCCAAGAGGGTATGGAAAGCATCATGGGTCTATGAGGGAGTCCCCTTATGGTTTTGTCAATGTCACAAGTATGGACACCTAGAAACATACTATGTTCTCCCTATGCACAAAAATCCATATGATTCTAAATAGGGAAACAACAAGAATCAAGGCCCTTTAATCTTAGATCCAAAGGCTGAGGAACTGGTCTTATATGTCCAAGAAAAATAAATGTTAACAGGAAATCCATAGTTGACACAAATATAGGTGAAGGCGTCTCATTCAAAGGAGAATAATAATCGAGACAAGGCATAAGAGGCCTAATGCAACGGCCACATGAAGGTACTCAAACATCTATGGTCTATATTTTTTCCTCATCGCATGTTTCTCTTGTGTTAAGCTCTTGTTCAATTGAAATGGTTTCTGTGGGTTTGGATTCTTCTGGCTTCCATTATCGTTCCTCTAATCCAGTTGTATTTCCCCCCCTCCCCTAAATTTCACTTTTCCTTTTGCAAGTGTTCTTTTTTATTTTGCTTCTCTAGTGGTTTCGGTGTTAAAGAATCTTTTTGACAATTTATTAGAGGAGGAAATCTTGTACAACCTTTGATCCTAAATATTTGTCCCTATCCCTAAAGGAATTGTAGGGGGGCTTGGAAATATCTCCCTATCGAATCATGGGAGCAAAGGGAAAGGGAGGAAATCTCATTTGTTAAAAGCCAAATAAAAGGCTCAAGAGGAACTTATTGTAGGAAAACAACAATCTATTCATGGGTAACTTAGAACAATGATATCCTTCCATAGTGTTCCCCAATGAAAATTATCTCTTTTAACCATAAGGATTTAGCATGCCCCTCCAAAAAACTTTTTTTTCTAAAGATTAATTGAATCAAACAAACTTGACTTGATCTTGCTTCAAGAAATCTTAGAGTGTTGATTCTAGTTTAGGTATCGATTTGTTCTACGAAGAACTTGGAACTTCCCTAACTCTCATCAATATTTATAGCCCATACCAAAATAAGGTGGATTTTTGGTATAGATTATTTTTAAAATATCTAGTCAATTCAAATTCATTTATTATTATAAAGGATCTAAACATTTCAATAGGATTTTCAAAGGTCTCGGGTGCAACGATTATACAGGATCCTCTAGACGATTTATTCACTCACAAGTCGTTATTCTCCAAGTTAGTAGGTATCGAATAGGTGAACCTCAAGGCAAAATGGAGAAACTATCAAGCAAAAAATGGTCACCTTGCAAAAATAATTGATCATTTTCTGAGCGTTGAAAACTTACTTGAGAATTTCAATCTAATCAGACAATGGGTTGGGAGTGAGGACAAGTTTGATCACTCTTTGGTTTTTATGGAAGTCAAACAGCTAAAAGATAATCCAACAAGCCCTTTCAAAATTAACTCTAATTGGCTAAAAGAAGAGGAATTTGTTTCTCTTGTAAAAAAGAATTGGAAAAATTATGACCCTCAGGTGGGAGCCCCTGTACCAAGCCAACTTGAAGCCAACCTGAAACTCATAAAATTCTTTCTAAGGAGTGGGATTTCGAAAAATGACAAGTTGAACATATTGAACTTCAAGAAGTAGAGAAGGAGCTACTCTCGTTATCAAGTAAAGGGGGTAAAGGATTCACCAATTCTTATTCAAGGGAAGAAATATTTCAATTGGAAGATAAGCAAAAATATCTCTTAGAACCAAAGGAAAAATCCTAGAGACTTAAAATCAGATTAATCTAGTTGAAGAGTGATGATGAAAATACGAAATTATTTTAGGCTTTTACCAAAGGTCGCAAGTCTTTCAACATTATTTGGTACCTCGAGGACTGGGATGGAAATGAACTCTCAAGCTTCAAAGAGATAGTCGATCTTGGAGAATCATTTTCAAGAACTTTTCAAAGTGCTAGAAGGAGTCTCCATTGTAGAAATCATTCATGTAGCACAAGCCTTCCCAAGTTTTGTCAATGAGGAGGATAACATGTTACTTATGGAGGAGGTATCAGAGGCAGAACTCAAATCGGTTTTCACTCATTTCAAAGGGATAAAAGCTTGAGCCCTAACGGATGGTTAATTGAATTCTTTCTAGATCTCTTTGAAATCCTAGGCCAAAACGAATTATGCGTTCCATCCTTTAATTCTACCTTAATTTCTCTCATTCCCAAAACGAATAATTTTATTTCCCCAGAATTTTCCATCCTATCTCTTTGTTAAATTGCTTCTATAAAGTCATTGAAATATTTATAGCCATGAGACTGAAGCCCATTTTATACAAATCCATCTCTAAAGATCAATTTGGCTTCCTAAAATTTCATTAGATTCATTAAGCAATTGGTGTGGCACAGGAAGGCATACACAACATTAAAGTGCACAATATTAAAGGGGTTATCCTCAAGATAGACCTCTCAAAAGCCTATGACGGGGCGAGAAAGTTATATATTAGGCTCCTATTAACTGACATAGGCTTTTTCCTAAACTATGTGGTTTGGATAATGAGTTATCTTCAGTCTGTCTTTCACAGTTCTTAGAAATGGTTCTGCATCCCCCTTTTTCCTTGCCTAGAAGGGCCTCAGGAAAGGATGCATGCTTTCTCCCATACTATTCCTATCGGTGGAAAAATGATTACGAAGAATGATAGCGGAAGAAAATATGAGAGGTGAGTTCAATGGTATAATTATCGTTCAATATTTAGATGTTACTCATCTACTTTTTGCAGACAATGTTCTTATTTTCTGCAATGGATGCTTTAGAGATGTAAATAAGCTTCCAGAAATTTTTCATATCTTTGGAAAAGCCACTACAATGCTTATAAATGACAGGAACTTCACCATCTCCCTTCACAACCTTGATTATAGGGAAACCCGGTACTTATAGGAAAAATCCTCTTTCGAACATAAACTTCTCGATGGAGGTCTAAAATATTTAAGCTTCCATCTCAAATCAAATAGCTACAACAAGAAGGATTGAAATTGGCTCTTAGCTCAACTAGAGAAAATATTAAAGTGTTGGAGTTACAATTAGTTCAAATAAGTAGGAAGGTTAGTCTTGGTAATATTTTCTTTAGAGGCAATTCCATTTTATTGGATGTCTCTAACTTGGATACCCAAATGTATCCTAGAAAAGGCAAGAAGACTTTGCTTCAGGTTCCTATGGGTTGGTCATAAAGAACAATATGCTCTTTCATGATTGAAGTGGAATCAAATATCAATACCAAAATCTCTCGAAGGGTGGGGGCTATTTTTTTTTCTCAAAATGCTTGGTTGCAAAGTGGTTGGCGGCTTCTATCATCCCATAGCCTTTGGACTACATTTCTCACTGAAAAGTATATCACTCCAAATATGCTCAAATATTGGATTAGAAGAGTAGAGAAGACTTGGACAAAAATCTTAGTCCTCTAGAGGGCCACTTTGAACTCCTTCAACCTCATAAGCTCGAGTTTGGTTGAACATTGGCCAAGTAGCGGGGAGAGACACATCCTACCACAACCTATTATTGAATTCTTAAGAAAACAAGGTATTTCAAAGCTATCGACATCTATAAAAAAATTTACATTCGTGATTTGGAGTCAAGGATGGAAGTATGCAGTAGAGCTTAGTATTAAGGAAGCCTACAGGAAAGATTGGCCAGTATATTTGGAAGCACTCTAAGATGGCCATATTAAAGTAACAGATAGGGAAGACGAATTGGTTTGGATATTCTCCCCTTTTGGATCCTATTCTCCAAAGCTCAGATATATTTGAATGAACATAGACAAAGCTCTAGAAGAGCCAAAATGGTGGTGGAAGTCATGGAAATATAAATGCCTAGCTAAAGCTTGCATTTATATGTGGTGTGTGCTATAAAATATGGTTCCAACATTGGGTGTTATGCAGCGAAGATTTAAGATAGATCTATGGTGGTGGTGATCATTGTGTAAAATGCATGAAGAATCAATTACCCATTTGTTGCTAAGGTTCCCATTTACTATTCAAGTCTAGAATAGTTTTCACTCGACCCTCAAACAAGCATGCATATGGAATGGCATATTCGTAAAGGAGGCATGGAGATCTTAGTGCTCTTCTCTCACAACAATAATTTTTTGAGCATTGTCATTAATCATTAGTTGGGGGGGCTGGGTGGTTCAAAACAAAGCACTCTTTCAGGACTCATCCTCTCTTCATTTGCATGTGGTTGGATATGGCCTTGCAATCTTGTCTCATTATCCACAAGCCAAATACCTCTCCCCTCCCCAATGTGTCAAAATAGAAGAGCCTGATAAATCAACACCGTGGGAATATTTTGACAAGGCATATCAAGAGGAAAATATGAAAAGTGGAGGTGGAGTTATGTTATATCTCTCTAAGAAACATTTATATAAAATTAAAATGGGTTTTGCCAGAGGATCTAACAATTGAGAAAAACTTTTGGCATGTAAATATTTGTTGGGATTTGCAAAAGAGAAAGGATGCAACAAAATTCAAGTTTTTGGTGACTCTCTTCTAGAGATTAATTGGATCAATGGTGCACAACAATGCATAAATATTTTTCTTGGCCCAATTTTGGATGAGGTTTTGAGGATAAAATAAACAAGTGACAACGTTTTAAGTGCACATGTTTTTAGGTAAATGAACACTCAAGTGAATTGCTTATCAAAGGAAGGCCTAACGCTTGAGCCAAATATATGGCAGATTTTTTTGCAGCAAGAAAACAACTCTTCTTAATACTATCACACACCTTTTATAGAGGGAAGAAAACCTGTTGAACCTATGAGCTCCTAATTAGTTCTTCTCTCTTTTCTTTTTTGCTACAATTTCTATCTCTTTGTAGTGATACACTACATTTTTCGAATGATTTTTGAAGGTGAAGTTCCACTTCACATCTTGTATAATATACAAACTCTAAACATGTAATGATAGGGAAGTGTTAGCCAATTTGAAAAATCCATAAAGCTTTCATTTAGAATTCACACAATGATTTTATTTTATTTTCTGTAGTGGTTTACGTTCCTATGTGCCCATACACATGTACCAGCTACATCCACAGTCTTATTTGAAGGTGAAGTTCCACTTCACATCTTGTATAATATACAAACTCTAAACATGTAACAATAGGGAAGTGTTAGCCAATTTGACAAATCCATAAAGCTTTCATTTATAATTCACACAATGATTTTATTTTATTTTCTGTAGTGGTTCACGTTCCTATGTTCCCGCACACATGTACCAGCTACATTCACGGTCTTAAGAATCTCAGTAAATCCTTTTGAATGGATTTACTGTCGGCCTAACACTATGGCATAACCCCGCAAGTGTCTAAGAGATTTGATCCTGTGACCTCTCAATCTGGGAGTACTTCCAGCGAGAACTCAACCAATTGAGCTAACCCTTGGGGCTAGAATTCACACAATGATATGTATATGCAAAATGTAATTTTGTATCATTCCACAAAATGAAATAAAATTGTAGTTTTTTTTCAAAGAAACAAATAATGATAATTATTAATAATAATAAAGTAAAAATAAGGGCAAATGATTATATATATATATAATAGATTATTTTCTTTAATTGATTGAACTGGACGAGAACTGTAAACTCAATTTGTTATTTTGAAGGATAATACTGGAAATAGATACTATTAGTATTTCAATTATGGATTTGCTGAAATTGGCACTTGCTTCTGATTGACGAAATAGAGAATGGATAGACTATATTGAGAAAATGTTATCTAGCATTCCTCAGGTCTTTCCCTTTTTCAGAAAGGGAGGACCTTTAAATGAGCACGGAAGGGAAAATTCATTGTCTTCCGCCACCAATTTGGAAAATGACAGTTCATCCACTCTGAAAGTGAGCACAGATCGAGAAGTCTACAGGATCAGAGACTTGATCATTGCCACAGTGGAAGTTCACAATGGGAAATGTTTAGTTGGTAACAATGCACGGTCAGATGCAATTCAAATTGAAAACTTAATTGTTGAAGTGAAAGGGATTGAGAAGTTGGATACACAATGGGTCATCACACAAAAGCCATCACTAGGGGCAAAAAAAAGACGAGGAGAGAGTGTAATCTTTGATTCAACTCCAACTTCAGTTATTTATAACATGAAACTTGGTCTAGGATGCACGAAAACATATTTGATACGTGTGGCTCTACCTAAAGTGCTTCCGCCATCATTCATGGGTACCGTTGCATGCTCTTTATACTATTTTGTTGTGACACTACACGGGAGATATGTTAACTCTAAGAATGACCATAATCTAAACCAGTTTACACCACTTCATCTGGAATCTTGGAATCCATTAAATATTTGGACCCTTCCAAATAATAGTGGTGTAATGAATGAAGATGGGCAGAGCAAGGAATATTTGGGAACTAATGGCATTGTTCCTACATCACCCCTACGTGTGGAAATATTCTGGAAAGAAAAGGAAAATAAATCCGATTGGGGTTAGGGAAAATGAATTGATTTGTGGAACTGAAGATGACTATGCTGGGAATAGTCATGTGAAAGGATGTTTGGATCTTTTGTTTGAGCGTTCCTCAGTGTTGCAATCACCTGTAGCTACACCGAGAAGTTCCTTTCATGCAGAACAATCAGGATTTGGCTCTTTTAGGATGCCTTCTCCATTAACAAATTTTTCATCAGAACCAGTCTATAAAGCTGGGGTTGATGCATCATCACAATTTCGAACTCTTGCTGATAGAACCTCCTTCATAAAAAAGCCCAGTCATCAACATATCAATTCTGGATCTAATTCCATGTACCCCCTACATCATCAGCCAGGAAATACTAGTGTATCGTCAGGTACTGCTGAATTCAGCAAACAGTTGGAGCCAATCAACATTGAACCTATGATTGGAGCTTCACCCTCTGAGACATTTATACGAGGAAGATCTTACAATATTAGAATAGAAGATCAAGTTTTAGTTCGATTCTCTCCAAAGAATGTTGTAATTCTACAGGAATCCTAAGGGTCCTGTGCAGTTAGGTAGTTAGGAAGTTAGTAGTTAGTGATAACTAATTTCTGAAGTATAAATGTAATCAAATTCAATGAATGAGACACATAAATCACATGGTTAATATTTAACAGTGGTATCAGAGCAAGGTTGGGAGGTGTTATGGGAGATTATTACTGCATGTGGCAGCAACAAATTCTCCAAAACTTTTGTCCCTGCACAAATTGTGGCAGCAACACCCTTTGTAGCATTGGAGATCGAAGGCTAACAGGGGCATCAAATCTGTTCTGAAGTTTCTTTGTACAACGGATTTATTTCGAGTGGTCAGCGGAGTCTTGCTGACGGTATTTGTTGTGACAGTGGCAGCGCCACTCTTTTGCAACAAATTCAAACCCAGTGCAGTAGCATCGGTTTTGGATCAGTAAGTTTAAAAGAATAAATTCAGTATTTTTTTTAAGAAATCTGTGGTTGAAAGTTAAAACAGAGTTTTTTTATCAAAGAAAAACCTCTGCAAGTTAAAAACAAATTTTTTTTTAGAGAAGTGTGCGCCAGCTCTGTTAGTGAAAAACAGATTTTTTTAAAATCTCTGCAGGTGATTGTAGAATTTTTTTTTGTGGTTGAATCAAAAAAAAAAATTAAGATCAAAACAGATTTTTAAGATGAATTCTTTGGTATCTTTTATTGGGTTTGTCCTTTCTGGAAAGGAAAATTACCAAGAGTGGTTTAGGAAAGTTAAAAATACTCTTATCTTTAATGATTTATGGGATGGAGTCTGTGAAGGAGAAGGAGGGAATGCACCGGTGCAGCCTAATGATCGAAAACAACTTGAAATCTAGCAAAGTAAGGATAAGAAGGCCTTTGCCTTAATATCCACTTCAGTCTCAGAAGAAGTAAGAAGATACATTACTCAAAGAAAAACAACTTATGATGCCATAACAAAACTAAAAAAGCTTTATGATTCACATTCTGAATTGGAGATAATTCAGTTATTGTTGAAGTTATTTAATATGGAAATGAATAATGATCCTCTAAAACTTGCCTCTGAAATTAAAGTCATCAATCATGAAATTGAATGTACTGGAGTTAAAGTTGATTTGCCTCTTATTGCCTTTAGAAAAGCTCTTTACCCTAGTTATTCACACTACTTGAAATCTCTCCAAGCTAGTGGGAAATTAAAAGATATAAATTTGGACAAATTAGTAGGGAAAAGTGCAAAAAGAGAGAAGGCTTTTGGCAAGACAGAAGCATCACATAGTTCTAATACCGAAACCCTATGTCTTGCTCAAAAAGACCAAAAACCTCAAGAGGATTCTTTCAAAAATACTAGAGGTAATAGAGGTCTAGGTAGGAAGAATTATAAAGGCAGGGGGGCAGAAATATTCAGGGAGATAGACAGCAGAATGAACAACAAAGAAATTTTTCTGATAAACCAACTATAAAATGTTTTAGTTGTGGTAAACTTGGACATACTATTGCAAATTGCAGAATTACTGGGATAAAATTAATGTAAAAAGAGAACAATTGATTGAAAAGAAAGATCATATAATTCTAGACAGAGGACAGTCTTCTGAGAATGCACATTATGTTGTCGCACATTGTAATTTCCACATGGAAGATGTTTTTAGTACTTATTTTTCTTCATGGTATGACAGTTAGGTTCTAGAGACAGGTGCCACGTGTCATATGACCTTTCAAAGAGATTTTTTTGATCAATTCAGTGATAATATTGATGAAGTAGTGTACTTTGCTAATAATTCCAAAATCAAACCATCAGGGATTGGTTCAATTCAGTTAAAAATTCCTGGACTTCCAAATTATATTTTGAATGATGTTCTTTGAATTCCGCAATTCCAAATAAATTTGTTATCTCTTATAAAAATAAGACAGCAGGGACATTCCATTCACATATTTGATGGTAAAGTAGAAATTAGAAGAGCAACTTATAATAAAACTGTAATGTCTAGTGTGGAAGAAGATAAATTATTGAAGTTGCATGGTATGTCGTTTGTTGCATTGAACACAACTTATTTGATTTAGCAAAATGATATTGTGCCATCTTATTTATTATGGCATGCACACTTCGGTCATGTTAATTATGAAAGTATTCAAAATATGAAACAACAGGGGATTAAGGGACTTCCAACAGTTCCCAGAAAATTTACCCCATGTAATGCTTGTATATTGGGAAAGCATCACAAACAGTCTTTTCAGAATTCTAAGTCTAGAGCTACAAGAAAATAAAGTCTCATACACTCTGACTTATGTGGTCCAATGCATGTACCAACTGCAAATGGAAATAAATACATACTCACTTTTATTGATGATTATTTGAGGATGCGTTGGGTTTATCTGCTTAAAGAAAAATCACAAGTTTTTTATGTGTTTAAGAAATTTCATCTCTTTATAACAAATGAAGCACAACTTACTATTGGTACTATAAGGACTCATAATGGAGGAGAATATACTTCACATGCTTTTGAAACATATTTTCAAGAGAATGGCATCAAACACCAGACCACAATACCATATAATCCACAACAAAACGGTGTTGCTGAAAGAATGAGCCAAACATTGCTTAGTATGGTAAGGTCAACGATGTTCTTTAAGAATTTAAAATTAATGTTTTGGGGAGAAGTCATGCTCTGTGCAGCATACATTAGAAATCGGTGCCCTTCTTCTGTCATTAACAACAAAACTCCTTATGAAATTTGGTACAGTCGTCTTCCTGCTATTAAACATTTTCGAATTTTCGGTTCTCAATGTTATGCTTTGATTCCTAAACATCAGAAGAATAAGTTGAGTGAACGAAGTAGAAAATGCATACTTTTAGGGTATTCCATAACTTCTAAGGCATACCGATTATATGATGAAGCGAACAAAAAGTTTATTTTGTCAAGAGATGTAATTTTTCTTGAAACTGATAAATATTCTCTCACTATTGATAGACAACTTAATCAGATAGAAAATTTTGTGCCTCAAAATTTTTATTATGAATCCGATAATATACTTTCCCATCTTGAAGGGGGGTTCTTATATTAGATCAGTCTGTGGAGTTTCCTTCTCTCAATGATGAGAAATTGGTTGATGATGATAATTTCGTTGTTGTTGATGAGGAATTAGTTAATGCAAGTGTTTCTACAGAAACAATGACAGAAATGGCAAGAACTGAGCCAGATGAAGAAGATGAGAAACTTCCTGAACAACTTCCTACACAACCTTTGCAAAGGTCAACTCGTATTCGAACATTTCCAAAGAAATATGATGAGTTTAGGGTTGGAAGTTCCTCAGGTAACTATTCTCATTGTGAATTTAATTTTTCTGTGGATTGTGAACCTACTTGCTTTGAAGAAGATGTTATTTATGAACAGTGGAAAGATGCAATGCAAAGGAATATGATGCTCTCATAAAAAATGGCACATGGAGGCTAGTGGATCCTCCCGCTAGCATCAAACCTATTGGTTGCAAATGGATTTATAAAACTAAGTTTAAATTTGATGCTTCACTAGACAAGTACAAAGCAAGACTTGTAGCGAAGGGATATGCACAGAAAGAGGGTATCAACTATATAGAGACTTTTTCTCCTATAGCTAAATGGAGCACTATTAGATCTTTGTTTGCTATTGCAGCTCAGAAAGAATGGAAAACTCATCATATGGATGTCAAAACTGCCTTTTTAAATGGAGATTTGAAAAAAGATGTCTACATGTTTCAGCCAGAAGGTTTTTCCGTTAAAAGGAAAGAACAAAAGGTTTGCAAACTAATGAAGTCTTTGTATGGCTTGAAACAAGCGCCACGAGCATGGTATGAGAAACTAACTGAAGATCTTCTTAATTTAAACTATAAACATTTTGACCTAGATGATGCAACTCTTTTCGTTAAGAAAGTTGGAAGATCAGTTGTATATCTAGTTGTATATGTTGATGATTTGATGATCACAGGAAACAATGATGAATACATATCATCTATAAAGAAGGAATTGAAAAATGTTTTTAATATGACAAATTTAGGTTTACTTCGTTATTATTCTGGAATTGAAGTTGATCAAAAACCACAACATATTTTCATCTCTCAAAAGAAATATGTTGATAAATTATTGAACAGATATAGTATGACGGAATGTAATCTTGTTGCTACTCCAATGGAACATGATTTGAAACTCACTTCTGAAGAAGAAAAGTCATTTGAAGATCCAATAAAGTACAGGCAACTTGTTGGAAGCTTGATTTATTTGTCTATTACTCGTCCTGATATAACCTTTGTTGTCGGAATACTTTCCAGGTTTATGCATCATCCTTGTGAGGGGCATTGGGTAGCAGCAAAAAGAGTTTTGGAGTATTTAAAAGGAACTCAAACTTAGGGCCTCAAATATTCCAAAGTTTTAGACTTCCATCTTGTTGGTTATTCAGATTCAGATTTTGATGGAGATAAAGAAAATGGAGTCTCAACTTCTAGATATTCGATGAATCTTGGATCAGCAGCCATCAGTTGGAGATCGCGCAAGCAATCTATTCCTATTGATTCTACCACCAAAGCCGAATATGTTGCAGCAACTCAAGCCACTAAGGAAATCATTTGACTTCGAAAAATACTCGAAGATTTGCAGGAGAAACAAAGAGCTTCAACTCCTCTATTTGTCGACAACTCTTTTGCAATTCAGTTGGCTAGGAATCCAAAGTTTCATGATCGAACCAAACGTATCAACACCAAATATCATTTGATTCGACATCATGTAAAGGCCAAAACAATTCATCTGACACATTTTCCAACTTCTGAGCAAATTGCAGATATTTTTACCAAAGGATTAGGGCATGAAAAGTTTGAAAAAATTAGATCTTTACTTGGTATGTCAGATGTCCCTTTGAATTAAGGGGGGGAATGTTGTAATTCTACGGGAATCCTAAGGGTCATGTGCAGTTAGGTAGTTAGGTAGTTAGGAAGTTAGTAGTTAGTGATAAATAATTTCTGAACTAATTTCTGAAGTATAAATGTAATCCAATTCAATGAAGGAGACACAGAAATCACATGATTATTATTTAACAAAGAATTTTGATTCAACTTACTACTTTGGTGATATGATTGGGGGAGTACCCACATATTTCCACGAGGAAGGGCCAAGAAGATGCCTTGAGGTGTCAGTGACACTCGAGACCTTGGAAACTGTCAATCCACCTTTCATTACAAATAGTCAATCCTTCTCGTAAACAGTCTCATGTTATTACAAAGATACAAAGTGATTACCATGAAGTTGTTGCAGACATCGTGCAGACACATTTTATGTTTTCTATTCCAATGGATGTGCCGATGTCTTTCTCCACACCTCATGTTTCTTTGCAATGGATTCTTCGGTTTGAATTTGAAACAACATCCAAGCATGTATATACATCGACTCTTGACAGTTAGTACTCGCGGCTCTAGTCAGACCACTAGTGTGAGCTATAGCCAGGCCTTGACACTCTCATTTGTATTTCTCTTGGCGGCTTTAAACTTATTCAAATTCTCCTCTTTTCCCGAAAGAAGTGGCGCTTTCCATTCGACTCCCTAGATTACTAGCGCTGACGTATTGTTTCCTTTTCATAGCCTATCGAATGTGCATGTAGGTGAGCATGTTGGGACTCATGTATGGACACCACCCCCGATAGAATCTCGACCCCTGCAATGAATTCTAGTTTGTCTATTTATGGTTTGTGTTTGTTTCTTTAATTAATTGCCGCCTTTGATTCCATGATCAAAACTCTTTCCTCTTTGGTTTTCCATGTACCTGTTGCACTTAGTTTCTATCCCTATTACTCTTGAGGGTTTGATCCCCTCTTCGTCCATACTTACCGTCTTGTATCCCTGCCCTACTCCCTCCCCAATGGGTTGTTTCCTCTTACAACCAACCTCCTTGGCAGGCTTTCCAATTACCAATGTCCAGTCTCACGCCCTCATTGTATTCTTATACGCTTTCCTTGTATTCTTATAGGAGGTTAATGGTTTACCTTGTCATTGACTTCTATTTCCATTTGACCCATTGCTATCTCCCCAACCCCCTCCTTACATGGAATTTCCCCCTACGTTCAACACTTAGTTGTTCAACTTTTCAGTCATCCCTCTTTGTATTTGTGTTTGGTCCTTCAACATGCCCTTGAGTGAGCACAAGTATGTAGAGGGATGCCTATTATCAAGAGCAAGCCTTTGAGGAACCGAAGTAAGGATTTTTAGTTCCATGTTATTATCATACATTATGTATTATGTAAATGTTAGTAATCTTTCGATAAATGTATAAAGTAAAGTAAATAGGTGATTGAGAGAGGTACACCCGCTCCAACCACATATCTCATGTATAAGTATACACTGATGCTAATACAAATTTGGATTGGAATTCTCATCACAATAATTTGTTGTTATTTGTGTGTTCGTTGTTATAAAGTAGTTTGTTTGTGATTATTGTGTGCTTGCTACAATTTGGCGTCGTTGCCTCCTTTGTTTGGCTGGGTGACAGCAGCAGCAAATGGAGTGGATCGAACCTGCAAAGTAAAAAAAAATGAAGATGAGATCAAATTAAAATTCTGCAAATGCCACAAGACGGAATTTTTTCAAGAAATCCAAGGAATTTTTTGTGGATGTCAGTAGGTTGGAATTTTTTCAAGGAATTTTTTGTGGATGTTAGTAGATGATGTTCCAGAAAATTTGTTGCCTGAAAAAGTCTCTTTGAATGACAACGTTCATGGAAGACAACCTGCAAGAAGAAAAAAAGACGATTAATCTATTGCATCGCTATGCTTGTAAATCTGTTACCGATCATGAAGTTGTTGTGAAAGATAAAAGTTTGGTTGTCGATGTTTGTAAATTTTGTCCATGATGTCAATGTTGCAATTGAAGACCTGCACATAAAATTGACCTATAAGGCTGAAATTTATTAATAAGGGTCGTTGAGATCTCTAGGCACTGAAGCCACAGAGATGAGTATCCGAGTAGAAGCCACCACCTGATTTCGATTTAATGTATGTTTTGTCGATATATGAGACCTAATAACGATGATCTAGGAGCAAGTGAAGTGATAGGATGCAATTTCTATCACTAGTAAAGCACAAGAATTGCATGGAGTTGACAAGCAACGAATTGTGTGTGTTGTTGCTCGTAAAAGTTTGTTGATGTTGCTATGTTGGAATTGAAGATTTGTAATTTGAAGATCTAGATTGAGAGTTTGTCATTTTGTTTACCAAGTCGAATGTTGAAAGATATGTAAATTCTCTGGAAAGAGCATTAATTCTGAATAGAATTCTCGGCTATATTGATAGTCAATGTGTTTTTATTTGCGGTTTCTTCTGAATACTTGGTCGATGGCAGAAGTCAAATTGACGTATGGAGGAGTTGACTTATATTAAATGAGCAATACAAAGCAAGTCAAATTGACATATGGAGAAGTTGGGATGGTCAAATTAACGAACAACTCGCCCGACTCATTCTCCAACTTAGCTCAAGTTGAGTTGGTTACTTATCACTTTATGTATATTTGACGTGATCGATGGAGACTTGTCTTGGAAATTCATCGGCTCGACTCCACTTGCATGAATTGCCAACTCAACTATATTGACTTGACTTGACTTCACCAACAATAATTACATCAACAAAATGAATATTGCACGGATTTGTCTAGTCGACTTTGACTTTAATTAAATTTGAATAAAAATTGAATGGACCATAAGTTCACATGGCCATTTTTTTTATGTGTTTGCTAAGTCTGTATAAAAAAAAAATTACATTGACTGTGTTACTCATTGAAGTCATCGATATTGATGAGATCAGTTTCTTGTTGATCGACTATTATTATAAAAAGCCTCACCGGTAGAAAAATGTTTATTGTGTCCATTTGTTAAATTTTTCTTTTGCAGACTTAACACACTCAACAATTTCAACAATTTTTTTTTAAATGCAGCCATTTACAGCAGTATATCAGGTAGATAAAGCAGCAGACCCTATAATTATGCAGCAGTATTAATAGAGCATCTAAGTGACAAAATTTTCCACAAATGTATTTGTAGCAACAGAAAAAATATTTAAGAGCAAGAAATCAGATAAGCAGAACACACAAAGAGTTGAAGTGCTAAAGATGATGACAACAATATGGCATCCCCCTGTATGAAGATTGCAAAATTGTCCTTTGACTGTGACAGAACAAAAAGCTAGATGCGTTTTATGCAAATGATTCACTTATTTTATGCAAATGCAAATGTTAGTATTTATTACTATCATTAATAATTATTATTAATAGTAGTAGTAACTAACATTTCATTATTGTTCATAATATTATAAATTAGCAATTTCTTCTAAGTGTGTAAAGATATACAGAAGGTATTGAAGATTTTGGAAAATCATCTGACTAAGATTTGAGAAGATTTGAATTTCATTGTTGTGCTTGAAATGGCAAGTTTGTATTGTAGTTATGCATAAAATATCTTGAATGAATTATCACCAAAATATGTGAATTGTGCATGCAGTTACAACAATTATCCCAAGTTTAAAGATTTGGAGTGTGGTACCGCAAAAGTATTCTTCTGCACATTTTAACTGTGACCATGTAGACCCTCCAGTTAATCATGGTAATGCAATATCAACACCAGAGAAGAAGGTTGAAAACCGTGCTAATCATATAACTACTGGAAATCGACTATAACAACCATGTGATTGTGAGGACATGAATAGGTATGTTTACCGTGACTTGGCTCAATGTGGTGATTCCCCTGAAATGGTCGCTGTAGAGAGTGTTGCTAACCTGTCATAATCTGAGTCAACTCATAATTTTCTTCAGTTTTCCATGTAATTAGTAGCAGTCAATTTATCTGACTTATTCCATGAATTTGAAAATCTTTAAGTAAAGATTTCTAGGATAAGAAAAGCCCAAAAGTTGATATTTACAATTTTCTTCGTATAAACATAATAGTGAAATTTTACAAGTTATCCTTGAACTTGTTGTGGCTCATTTGCATTTACCTTTGAAATATTTTTCAAAACACCAAAAAATCATATATGTTAGAAAATGTAAAATTTTGTATGTCGAAGAAGAATTTTGATTTATATGTTGGTACATTAACATTTCATGATGAGATGTGAAGGTAGGTCGAAGGATTGGATAACCAGAATAATGCTCAAGAGGGTTTTAACACCGTGGAGAAAGATGGAGTTGCACGAGTTCATTGAATAAACTATCGCAGGGAGTAGCGTGGAGAAGATGGAGTTGTAGAGCGGCGACAGCCGAAAAACAGAGAAATTGGTTAAGGCAGAAAACCTTTAGAAGATTCTCAAAGGAGGTGATCTGACGGCGAGGATTAAATCGCAGAATTAAAGTGAGAGATGGATGAACCAGGTTTTATCGCAAAGTTAAGTTTGAAAATTTGCGAAGGAGACACGTGTCAGCATAGCGTGATTTTGCATCGGCAATTATTTAGTTTATGCATTAAGGACTTCGCAAGTTAAACAAAATAACTTGCAATGCGGTGAGAAGTGAAACTTGTGATGCGATAAAGGGAGGAGCCGCGTGTTGGCACAGCGATTGAGCGCATATCGCACATCAACAGGTTTAGAGTTTAGCATTAAGACTTCGCAAGGTAAAGTATTTTGGTTGCGATGTGACAAACGGGAGATGGTGGTGTGAAACAGTACAACGGGACCATTGGATTGCGGCGCAGATCAACGGTGTACGTTAAATCGCAAACAGAGCGGTTTCGCACATCGACATTATTATTGTTTACCATTTAAGCTATTAGTTATAGTTACCGATGTGCGATATCGAATAAGTTGTGAAGTGTGATTGATTCTGATTGGTAAACAATGATAGGTCACTGTCGAGAACTCAATGACAGGTTCATAAATGAATTATAAAATCAGAACAATTATACATTTGCAAAAAAATTGACAAGGTCTAGACTGGACCCCTACTAGCCATAACATGCATTTTGTCAAACATTTCACAAATATGTAATCTATAAGTTTAAACAACAAATATGAGCATAGGGGTCTCATAATTATATGAGAATCGCAAAGAAGAATTATTTCCTTATATCACTAGCTACATTATCATCTATTAGGTCATAGATACATTTTTCATTCATTTACAAATAAAAACATGAGGAGAGCCATACATCATCATTTTCATAACACATGCTTGTAACCAACATAATAACAACATAAATACCAAGGATACATCAGCCATAAAATCCACATATAAACTAGTACATTTACACATAATATGTTAAGGAAAAAACCTCTTATTAATTAATGCAAAAGCCAACCCGGTATGGGACTACCACGTTCCACCCGACCATAGATTGGCTGAGCAAAATATCTCTTCATCCAATCAACTCCG
Source organism: Pinus albicaulis (assembly GCA_034641835.2). Taxonomy (NCBI): domain Eukaryota; kingdom Viridiplantae; phylum Streptophyta; class Pinopsida; order Pinales; family Pinaceae; genus Pinus; species Pinus albicaulis. The sequence goes on from CM076574.1 coordinate 177,191,581, forward strand.
TGCCATATTCCAAGCATGAACGCAAGACTCAAACCAAAAGAACCATCCAGGACATCCTGAGGCTAAACCACCTCACCCTCATCAATAGAAACCAGGCTTTACCACAATCCATCCCATATCACTAGGCCATAAAACAAGGATGAATATCACCGGATTTCTCCACCTACACCATGAGGAATTTTCATGTCTCCTCTTCTCTCATACTTTACTGCAATACACATCGAATCACTAGGCCCTAAACCAAGGCTCCACCCTTTAGGATTTACCATATATCCTGCCTTTCACCAGCAAGGATTCCTAGGCCTAATCAAGGGAAACCACCTCTAGGATTTATTGTTTATCCCTCCATTAACTGATTGAGGATTCCTAGGCCCATCGAGGCACACAATACCTGGCTTTACCGCAACCGACATTCTGGTTCGTGGGTCACTATGCCAGTGGCTTTACCGCAATCCATAGTCTAATTCAAGGATCACTAGGCCATGTGTTCTTCCTTTCATAGATCCACCTCATTCAGCTTCGAATCCATCTGGAAATCCAGCTCAATCAAAACATGATAACCCCATCACACCATGGCTATCCATAAATGGCAAGGCTAGGCTGAAAATATTGTCACCCCTGGAAAAACCCAAGCCATGACAACAAAAACCACATGCAATACCATGCATTCCAACTCTAGCAAGGAAATCACACATGCAAATCGATACCTACAAATAATCCTAATGTAGTTGCTTTATCATGCTCTTCCTTGCTTTCTCCTTCCTTCCTCTTGCCTTATTTTCCTTTCTTGTTCCAATGCCAAGTGCTCCAAGAAAACTCTCAGTGTCCAAGAGCGAGAGAGAGAGAGAGGGAGGGAAGGAGGGAGAGAGAGAGAGAATAATGAGAGAGCTCCAAAACTGAACTGCAAAAGGTTGAGAAAAGGATTTCCCACTGATCCTCAGAAGCCTTTTTATCAACCGGGCCTCTATTTTCTTCATTTTCAATTATTTTCCTTCATTTTCCTCCTCACGTGCAACCTTTAACCTTTCACCTTCATTTTCTCCTATTTTCCATTATTTCATAAATAAATGTTCTAAAAATGTCATTTTCCCTTTCTAAAGTATTTGTCATTACCTTTGCCAAATTCCTTTAGCCATAATATATTAAATTAACACCCTCACTAGGATGTTTTTCCCAACTTTCAACTTAGAATAAGTGTCCCATCAACCATGGTTATTATTTTCGTTTATTAAATTTTGTTATATGGAATTTTCACGAGGGTGGTTACAAAAAATCAATTTCTAAATTTTTTTTTAGAAGAATTTGGTTGGCTTTTGGTTGTTTCAAATTCATTCGAGACTATCCTCTTGAACCAAAGAAATCATTATAGAGATCTTTGGGAATCACACATTTATTCGTATTTGATGTATTTAATTACATTTTTAATTTGGGAATTTTTTTTCTCAATTTGGTATTTTGAATTTTGATATACAATTTTGATTGGTTTTCAATTTCACTGTTGATTGTTTTTGCAAGGAGTTGATTGGATGAAGGAGACAAAGAAGATTTGGAGCAATAGAAATGATCCTCTAGAGAAGAAAAAAAGAGAATTTGTAGCTTCAAATTTGGTGGATCAAACTGTTTGCAACAACTCTCCATTTTTTTATTCATTTTTGTAATTATAAATTAGATTTTAGGAGAAGAAGAGGGTGTTCCTCTTGGTTGCAAGTTAGAAACTAATAGCACTTATGTAAAGAGAGTTATTATTCTAGGTGGAGGGGAATGCTTTGATATGAGTGTATTGGGGATTTTCTTTTCAAAATTCAATCTTTGTATTTGAGGTCGAGTTTTCACTATTGCAACTCTTTTCTCTAGTGGAAAAACTCATGATTTTGGAAAGATTGTTGGAGATCCATTGAAAAGAAAAGGAAGGAGACCAGATTTATTAATTTGTATGCAAATACTTTTATTTGTTAATGTAAATTATATTCATTTAATGGCACTTTCGTTTGATATGAAAATTATTTTCTCCTAGATCATCTATCTGATCTAATTATTTTATAGATCTAACATTTATTTCTGATTTTATCTTGTGCTTAGTACAATTTTTGAGTAATTATTTACTCATCAATTTTCCATTTAAAATATATATAATAGTCATTGAATTGTATGAACTATTTCTACTTTTTGATGCCTTATCTTTCACTATTATAATCTCTAAAACAAAGCATGCATGGTAATTAAAATATCAGTTGTTAGAACTTTTTCAACAGTTTTATATTAATCATACAATGAATGTTAAATCCCCATTCTTTTAAACAATTTTTTCTCTTGATTTGAATCATATTTATATTTGGTTCTAATTGAGATAGGATAGATTAGTTTTGTTTTACTGCTTGCATTTTAGATTAGATTTACATTTAGAATAAGTTCATCGCATATTACAAGTTTCCTTTCGCAGGAGCAATCTTAGTTGTGGTTTGGCTAAGCCATAAAATTAGCTTAAGGACTCCTTTCTTGCAAGCTTGCAGCAAAAGGGTACGTTCAATTTTTTCTTCTTTTTATAGTTAATTAGAGACATGAAAAGTCAGTAGGAAGAGTGAGGGAGTAACTGGACCCAATAGAACTAATTGGAACCGCCAAATCAAACAGATAAGGGCTTAGTTAGGGCTTTGACCAGCTGGTCTTCCCAAATGTTGATGAGGTAATTTTTGGACATCAACGGTAACAAAATAAAAATGTAAATATATTATAGGCTACTTCCCACCAAGCACTTATTTGCATAAATTTAGGTAGGAGGATTTTAATTAATTTCTCCACTTTTGGACATCAAAATACTCCAAGAAGATCTCCTAAGAGGAAATAAATCATCATCCCTCTTAGCCTGAGCGCTAGAGTGAGTCTGTTGGCACCAATCCAACCCACAAGAATACTTACTTAAGATTTCACAAGGCATGAAGCTAACACAACAATATTCATAGGCACGAATCCATTACAATAATGCTCATCTTGTCACTAGTGGGAATTTGAACCTAGGTGGGGCAAATAACAGCCATTTTTCCCAACCACCTAAGATAACCCTAGTTGATATATAGATATAGTAGATAATTAGGTCATGCATCAATAGATGTTTAATCTATAGTATGCACTTACACTTCTATGGTGGGGAAGATAGCAGCCATTCTTCCCAACCACCTAATATAACCCCAATTGATATATATATATATATATATAGTAGATAATTGGGTCATGCATCAATAGATGTTTAATCTAGCTATGCACTTACACTTCTATGGATTTTACTGAGATTTATAGCATGTGAGGTTTACTCCTTATGCAAGCTCAATTATCTATATTGTACTAGATCTAGATATTACTCTTGTAACTGTGGAAATAGGGGAGGTATCAGGTGAGACTCATATACAGTTTCATATCGACATACCAAATTTGTATGGAAATTTAACACACATATCACATACAAAATTCCATATAAGAGAAAACATATATTTTTTATTTATAACTTTACTAACAAAATTCAAAGAGAAATTTTTCAATAGTCATAGTATTCAAAGGAAACACTTTATGACATTTCAAGATAGGAATTAACTTTAGAATTAGAATTCTCCACCCAATCATAGACTCGATTGCACTAATACTCTATGAAGTTGGCCAACTTCAAGATAGGATTGGATGCCACAAGGAGAAATTATCAACACAATGAGAATTGGAATGGGTAAAGGAAACTCTCTTTCATAAGAAAAAAAAACATTAGAGAACTCCTCTTCCTACTCAGCTTGGGGTCTCCAAAAAATCTCATATGCCTCTCAACTAATTTGTAAGTAAATATAGGAATATCTTGTCTACTATAAAGTTCTTCGATGATTTCCTTACCAATTGATAATTATACTGGCCCAAAATGCGTAAATTATTGACCCCCACTACTTAGCTAAGTTCAAAAGTTCTTTGGTGAGTAATATACATGAAAAAATCATTTTTAGAGAGCCTAAAACACACTAGAAATGTTCCAATCATTGATTGACACTTTTATGGGTGCATTTGGGCACCAAAAACTCTATATAAACACTCATAACAAACTAGCAAGCTTTCCACTAGAAAATAGCAGCTCTCTGCTCACGAAATCAACCCTACATGCACATGTGGGTCTCTAATATCTCTCGGTATAATCTCAATAAACTTTTGGATGTTTGATCCACATGTTTTTCCTTAGTTTCCACACCACTCATAGTTCAACCCCTCAAATTTTGAGATGGGTACTCACCGATGGTCCCCAATGAATTTTGAGAGTACCCTACAACCTAGTTCTCCATAAATATGGCAAGTGGTCACGTCAGCCACCCACTACTTCATTCAATGAATTTTGAAATGGTGGTAAAATTGTTAAGTAAACTTGACTTTGTGAAAGATTCAAACTTAATTATTCAATAATGGTGGTTTTGTGCACATGGTTTTGGTTTACCATGGTTTTTTACCCATGGAATTCATCTAATGAAGTTTTTTAAATGGTTGGAAAGTGTTATACGAGATTTACAATTGCAGACAAATGTATCTCCCCTACGTTTGGTGGTAAACCTAGAACAACAGAGAGACAAGGAACCCAATGCTTTCCTTAGATTAAATAGATGACAGAGTGAGTACTACCTGGAAACTATCGCTCAGTTTGCTCCTTGTTTATCTTGGAAACTCCAATTCCAGCTCCAACCTCCAAAATTTGAACCTGCACAGTCAAACAACACAAGCCAAGAAACTATCATATGTATGCAGTATCATCTAAATACTATATTCAATAGATCAGCATGGTATTGAAATACATGAATCAACATCACAAATAGGAAAATAAAAAATTATTTTCATTAAAGTAAATAGAAGGAGATTACAACCATAAGTGGCAGTTGATCTTGTAGAAGAGCTCCTCTGATTTGTTGACTCGTCCTTTCCTTGTCACAATGTGCACCTCCAGTCACCCTATGCATGTGATGATAACTACTTACTATAGTAGCATAAGGGTGAAATCACTCTCCAAAGCCAACCATTAACTCTTGCATATGAGAGGTTAAATATATAGGAGAGAAGGGTAAGTTGGGATTTCTTATCTGATTACCATTCTAGGGATTTAGATCCACCTTTGATGGAGAGATATGATCAAAGGATAAGTGGTGAAAACTCCAAAGTAGGGTAGGATAGGATCCAAATGTCAATCCAAGGTAAGTAGTCGAAAAAAATTCTAGAAACACCTAGAAGGTGAAGCTTATGGAATCTCGCTCATTCTCCCAGAATTGTAGAACCAATGCAAGTGCAAGGAGGCTTACCTGCTGGTGACCAATACTGGCTATATGGGAGAAACTTGTAGGTGAATGCACACCATTAGGCTTGTAGGGAGCGTTGGTACTCAAACTAGCTTAAATGGGGTATTTTAGGGTTGCAATTATGAGATGCTTAGGGCTTTGTGCAAGATGATGATAAGGGGAATAGGATGTTGATTGGTCCCATTAGGAGGCTCACTTTGATTGAATGTGACAAAATTTCCTATAACATAATCACCCCTAAATCGCAAAGTCAAAGATGGTGATTGATGACTGTAGTGCTTTACCTTGTGACAAGTAGGGATCAAGGACAACCAATGAGCTTCATTTGTTACAATACAAGTATCATGACATTTTTATGTTGAGGGAGGAATACCCATACACATCTCATAAGCTAACATAACATGTGTAATGATCAAAAGATGCGTCCATAGATGAAACTAATGGACTTATGACTCGATGATTGTTTATATGATCATGACCATCATACATTGTGATTTTTGTATAACTCCTGAAATCACAGCCTAGATGGATGAAACTAGATCTGGGGTCTTCTATCTCATTCACACGACCAACTAATGTACGATTCTACCCATGTGAATCAATGAGTTGGAGTCCATCATGGTAGACACCATCTGATTATCTGCCAATGATTTAAGCCATGATCAGACGCAAGAGAAACCATCTATGATGTTAATGGATCTCAAGGTACTATGGTAAAATTGGTATGGTGTGATTAAATAAGCTGACGTTGAACACCACGTTGAGTATTTCAGTCGAAGGTCATTGATGTAAACATGTCTTTGAGAGTGAGGAAACTTTCCATTGATGTATGCAAGAACCAAGGTACCAAAGGGATACTTCTAAGTCAACTTATTGGATGATATGTCGATGTCGATAGGAATTGACCCGTCGTAGGAGGGCCTTGATGTATCCCCCATCAATGACACGAAACAGATATCATGATTGAGACAGAACGATGAGAATGATGTTGATATGGAATTGGATCAGGAAAGGAAAACATGAAATGAAGGCTTAAGAGTATTGTAATGGAGAGCAACTGAATGACTTCTCTTGAACACATAACGACACTAAATGGAGTTGGAAGAATTGAACCAAAACTGAGATGAAGGCTTTGAAAATGGTATGATAACCAAAATACAAGTAGATTACCCAACCCAATAGCCACGAAGATGAAGTGGAAAGTGTCATTTTCAAGAGCGAATCGCTACCATTTAGCAAAAATGGAATCCCCTATTTTCCAAATTTCCCCAACCATATTGGTCAGTTTATTTTTTAACAAGATTGAGGAGTATAACATATGCTTGATATGTAAGTTCATCCTTCAGATGAATCCCTCCAAGTTTTTTTAATGAACCCTGAGAAGGATTGGTTCGGCCTTTTCATGTTCGACAAGCCCATCATTGTTTAAAGTTTTAACGAGTCCAATGAAGGTGACTCAGCATATTTTTCATGTTTAGAGAGTTTGAAAAATAGGTGGAAAAGAAAAATCCACATTTCCATTTTCGTAGATAGTCTCTTAAGTTCAAAAATGTAGAAAAAAATACTCAAGAGAACCTCTTAGCCATGTTCGACTAATGTATTCATTTTTTGTAGTTATTTTATCTTAGTCCAGAAGAGGGTTAAACTTATACTGAGTAGAAGTATTTTCATTTACTTTTATGAGATCAAAACGAAAAGTGCTTGACAATATTTTCATATTTTGGGAGTCTGAAAAGAGCTGAAAGAGGACTCCAAGGGTTTCCTTTTTCGTCGGTTTAAAGAGTCTGAAAAAGAGGTAAAAGTGTACACTTTGGTCAAAGTAACCTATTACAACATGGTAAAAACCTGCTAATAGTTGTCGTCCTACTCAAAACACCACAAGAAGGATTAAACATACTTGTTTCATAGTAAAAATGTAGGATATCTAGGTAAAAATGTTTAAAATGAATAAAATAACGAGAAAATCACCATAAATATCCAAAATGAATTTTCATTGTTACCATTTCACACTTTACCTTCAATAATGAATATTTGGATCCCTTTTTGCCTCGATCTTCTAAAACTGATTGCGACCAATCCATTGAACCATTTCATGTGCCTCTAGATCCAGTTAGGAGCTATGACCTTTCTCTATCTTTCCACGGTTCATTTTTGTGTTTTCATGCAAATTTTTCAAGTTTTTGAGGCCCCTGGGGTTCATAAAAAACGCACCCCCTATGTGTTGAAAAGGGCGGTATACCTAGGTAGAGAAACACTGTAGAAAGAGGTGAAACGCTCTATCTAAGCCTCATGGGGTGCGTTGGGATCATTTCTCCAAGTTTGTTTTCAGTTTTACCTCAAATTTTGTCAGGATTTTTGCATGGGAAAGAGTGTAATGAGTACTTTGTTTATGCTTTAGGTACCCATTATCACAAAATGTCATTTATCTGGAGAGAAGGAGATCATGAAGCACAGGAAATGGATGCCTCAAACGACTCTACTACCATCCGGGAACTTAGAAACTTCGGATTGTTGAAATTCTTTTGGCTTCCTAGTATGAGGTAGAAAATGGAGTTGTTAAAGTACCTTGTGCATTTATGGGATGTTCAGGCATAGGATTTCAGGTTTGGGAAGAATATACTTGAGATACAGGTAGATGATATTTACTTCCTGACAGAATATTCAAAGCGAGGTGCCCCCATCTATTTTCTAGGTGGAAGAAGTGGCGGTGAGATGGTGAAATATTACATTCGTTCCCATTGTAGACCTCGATCCATACCTACTAGGGATAGAAATATTAACATAAAGGATGTGACCCAAATACCTCTGAGAATGATCTTGTTCATCATAGAAATATTGGCAGGCAGCTCGAAATTACATGTGGCAAGTAGATCATACATGTAGTATGGGGTAGAATGTCTAGCACCGACAGTATTCAACTGGAGCGAGGGTGTTTTGGTCAACTTGAAGGAATAAATTACTACAGAAAAGGATGGGAAGTTTAAAAACTTTAGGTATGGTGCCATTTTGGTCTCTTTTGCCTTAGATTGAGTACCATTACTACAGCCTCAGCATATTGTACTCAAGCCCTTTGATCCGAGGGTCCCAAGGATGAGGAGGTGGATAGACCACATGGCCAAACATCTGGGTCCATCAACGATCATGTTTTCACCAGCCTTCTTTGAATGGATGCGCAAACAGTTCATCGTGATCAATGAGTATTCTTATGTAGGGACAGATTTCCATGATGATTCCAAGCTCGTGCTGCCAAAGGGAGAGAAATGGGATGCTACAGGTAAAATACTTTGACATTTAAGTTTTATGAAATTTTACAATTTTTTTTGTGTTTTTCATGTTCCTGAGACTAAACTATTTGATTTTTTCATGCATACATTGGACTTGTTCGAGCATTAGGTGCTACATATCTCCCTCACACAGAGAGACAACCACAGGAGGAGGCAGTGGGACCATTACAGTTCGTTGGGGTGGGATAGGATGCGCTACAAGATCTTAAGGTAGCGAAGGTCCTATCAGAGGTAGAGTGCCACATGGATGGATTGACCCATGGGATTGATGAGACCGTGGTCGATTAGATTCCATTGCAACTTCAACGACATACCATCGGGGTACCTAATCGTATTGGTCGATTGTTGAGCAAGATATCTCTTGTAGTGTCGTTTTATCATGAGCACCACTTATTGTCTACTTAGATGTTTTCATGTAGTTTTTTCATATGGAAAATGAAGCCATATTTGTCTTGGGGCACACAATTTGTAAAACCAAACTTATCATATATATCTATATTTAGTGTTTCCTAGTTTCTGTTTTTCTTTCAATGTGATGTGATGTGAATTGAAGTTACTTACATTTGTTGCAAATTTCTATCTAAAACTAAATTAGCTATGGAATCTACTAAAGTGTTTAGATTTCTAGAAATGTGTTCATATTGTATGAAGTTGAAATTTCTTTCTAGAAGATGGACTCTTAAAACCATACGAAGGATGGTGGGATTCCTCACTGAATATATTTGTGCAAGTTGTAGTACTATGAGATGTGAGTTGAGCCCGATGACTATACGGCAGATACAATGTGAAATAACATCAGATAGCATATCTAACACTGTGTTATACTCAATGATATTGTTAGTAGAATTACCAATGCAAATCCCTTACATTCTCACTAGCTTGCCATTTGGAGTAAAGATGACACACGTTGTGGAGGATAGGTTTTGAGTACTATGGCTAGCACTATTGGCATAACCAATATACGGTTCGATAGAGGTTGAAAACTGCAAACCAAAGTAAATAAGGATCAATAGAAACCATGGGAAACTTTGAAAAACACACTAAAAACACACTCAATACACCTATAGACAGTATGTACATAATTTACTACGCATGGGATCAAGCATAGTATTTTTTGAGATATAGCCCATTTCTAGGCTGTGACAATGGAATTCCATCAAGATCTACTAACTCATAAGCCCCTTTTGTCAGGACACGTTTGAAAATGTATGGGCCTAGCCACATAGGCTGGAACTTTCTTGAACCTAACTTGTCGGACTCCTAGTCATAAAAGTACAAAATCTCCTTCCAACAAGACTCTAGGCTTGACACTTTTTTCATATTGCACTTTGATGCATATTTTATGAGCTTCCTTGGCCAAAGCAGCATCACGTCGGGTCTCATCCAATCGAGTCAAGTGTAAGAGACGCTCCTCTTCTGCGGAGGTAGCAAGGAAAATTTGTATAGTTAGTTTTTGCGATGGAATTTCGCACTCAATGGAAAGGATCACTTCTAGATCATAAAATAACTGAAACGGTGTCAATCTAGTAGCAGTTCTTACTGAGTTTCAGTATGCCCACAAGGCAGCATAGAGAAGTAAGTGCTAGTCTGATTTATGGACCCATATCATGCATTGAAGCATAGTCTTAAGAACTTTGTTGATAGCTTCAACTTTTTTGTTAGCCTACGGATAATAGGGAGTGTGATTTTCATGTGAAAGTCCCAATTTGGCAGTTAATTTGTTCATCATATAATTCCAAAAATGCTTCCCGTGATCTATGACTATCACTTGTGGAACACAAACCTAGAGATCACATGGTTGAAAAATAAGTATGTGGTCAATTCTCTAGTATTATTAATTGTAGGAATCGCTTCAGCCCACTTAGTAAAGTAGTCAACATCGACAACAATATAGCTATGCCCCCTAACCAAATGAGGGTTACATGTCATAAATTTGATACCCCATTTTTCAAATGGATCAACGGGGACAACGGGATGTAGTGGAGCAGGTGGAGCATGAACTTTCCGATCGTATATCTGGAAATCATGACACAACTGGACTGCAAGAATACAGTCGTAGAAAATGGTGGGCCAAAAATAGCCATCGCATAATATCTTTTCACAGGTAGCGTCATGAGATAAATGTCTACCGCATGCTTCTGAATGGAAATCATTCAAAACTTTCTCATCCTCCTCAAGGGTGAGGAACCTTCATAAGATTGTATCAATATCAAGACATTAAAGGGTGTCTCCGATAAGCAAACAATTTTGGGATTAGTAATGAATACATTGTTTCTCAAAGCGAGAGGTATTAGGTTGGAAATTTTGGGTCTAGAGATAAATCAGGAAATCTCCATACCACGGGTCAAATGACAATATCAGAACAATGGCTCGTCGTTGATGGAATCTGCAGATGTAGATTCAGCATCAAGGGAGGGAAGATCGCACATTAGTTCGGAAAAAACTAGGGATTTCTTTGACTTAGATTTGATGAATTCCAGGTCAAACTCTTAGAGAATAACTATCCATTTCGAATACTTTCCCCCCAAAAATTGGTGTGACAGTATATATTTCATTGGGTTGAAATTTGAAATGACCGTAGTTTTTCGAAGCAAGATGTAATGGTGAAATCTCTGGATGGCTTGAAACGCTGCCAAAGATAACTTTTTGACGTGAGTATACCTGATATTGGTATCGTTGAGGTTCTAAATCAGATAATAAATGGGATGTTCAGTCCCAATGTCATCTTCTTGGACCAACACCATAGCTATAGTAGAGATAACGACAACGAGATATAGGAAGTAGTCATACTGATAATCAGGGGGATATAAGAGAGATGCCTGAACCAGTTCATATTTCAAGGCATCAAACACGTATAACTATTCGTGAAAATAATATGACACGCACCCAACAGCAGTTTTGAAACACCTCTAGATGGACATGGCTTATGGAGATTGAGCCAAGTCTTCAACCACATTGTAATTTTGGGAAGCTCTTGAACGATGGTTGTAAGTAGACTTATGAATAACACCCTTCGAAGGCTTGATAGTCAATTCCGAAGGCAAAATATAATCAGATGAGGTTGGTGCCGAACTAGCAGGTTGATCAGTAGCCTAACCATTTGGTGGATTCACATTACCATAGTCTTAGTTCCGAGTGGTCACCAAAACATCGTATCTCTACTTTGAGGAGGAAAGCATAAAAACAGTGTTATAGGAAGTGGGGTCCCTGGAAACCATGAGTCTCTTGATTGGGAAATAGGTCAATTACACATTAGGAAACGTGGATGACTTAAGAAAATGATTCACTTCAACGTGGTGTGGATAATCATGTGTAAAGTGATCCTCGTTGAAAATTAAGCATGGATATCGAGCCTTTCATTTCTCATTGGAAGACAAATTTGTTTGTTTATCATACGATGAGGAATATTTATTTTTCTTGACTTTATCTTTCTTCTTGCTTGCAAGTTTCTATTGAGATTTTCCTTTATCAAATGAAATGGCATTTATCTCAAAAGTGAAGGCCGCATGAGGGTGGGAATGAGGGTTTTGTGCAGGAGCGACGAGAGAAATACCAACTGGTTTACTCATTGACTGCGAACTAGCAGAACCAATAATTCCATTAGCAGTATGAGATTCTTTACCAGGTGGAAGAGGAACAGTGTTTGAAGGTTGTGGAGCATTTGGTATCTTTTCATATAGCATGCCCGATTGGGTATAGACCAGATCTAGATATTGAGCACGAGAAATCACTTTATCTTCGGTCATGACTCCACCTTTAGCCACATCTTATGTTATAGGAGCCAAGTGAGATTTGACAAACCATTCCACCAACAACTTATTAGGAAAAAATATCTTGACAAACTGACGATGGGGCCTCCACTCATTAATGTGATCTAAAATGTGGGTGGAATTTTATTGTTTGAAGTTAGTCAATAGTTCCGTTCCAGTTTCATATCTGATGGGAAACTGGAAATTTTTTAGGAATATGGTGGTTAAATTACCGAAATCGTGAAACGACTCTCTTGGTAATCTGATATACCATTTGGCTGCAATACTTGTAAGCATTTTTTGGAAAATATGAAGCTGAATGGAATCATCATTAAGGGAGTTGGATGAACACCATAGACGATATGTCATGACATGCGTCAATGGTTCCTCTCCAGGATTCCCATTGAACTTTGGGATATCATATGGAACCTTGAATGGAATAATCGACCACAATGGCGAATGTGTGATGGGGTCGTTAGTAAGCTGAGTTAAATCAGGTAATTCGAGAGTAGCCACAAAAGGAAACTACCGATTAAATTCCGGACGAGGATGACCTGGGTAAGAAGGAATAGCCTAAGAAATGGGCACTTGCATGCCTAGACAAGGAGGGTTTTGATAATAAGGAACCTGGTTGCCAGGATATGTAGGATTTTGATATCCAGCATACAAGTGAGTTTGTTTCCCAGCCCCAAGATGACGGTAAGTTGTTAGAATGGTTGGGTCTAGAATTTTTTGCCTTGGAAAGGCACGTGATGAGGTCCATACTATTTCCTGAAGGGGTTTTTTATTTCCCCCTAGTATGATGGGTTTGGTTTATACTACTCCAAATTCTGAAGAATTTGACCTACCGTAACTTGAGGAGCACTTTGCGCAAGCAATTGAGAAAATGAGGCACCTTGTACAGTTTGACTAAGCGGTGCCTGAGAAGGGCCAGATACCATCAGAATAGGCTGTAAACGTTGGCTCACATATATTTGAGTTTTTTGAGGTGTTTATGTATACATAGGAATTTGTGATGAGGATGGTGCAACTTGAGGATTCAACAATCGATCCCAAAATGAACCAAGTTGAACGGGGGAAGTAGGTTTCCAAACACTAGAATCCATTCCAGGATAGGGCTGACCATAATTAGGCGGATTACCATATGGAGGTATACCAGCAATAGGTTTCCCCTCTGCATAAGGAGGATAAGATGATGGAGGAAACTACGATTCAGATGGATGGTACCCAATATAAGGAGAGTTGGTTTGCTGAGGGTAGCTTTGTCCATTCATGTACGGACCAGCCTACTGCTCTATTATAATTGTAGTCGAATGGAGAGGAATGGATTATGTGGAATTCATAAGAGAATTTCCAAACATTATTCCCGAATTAGATGACATGGGAGATGTCCAAGGACCAGAAGCTGCACCAAAAAAGGTACCATATAATCACTGATAACCAAGTGGGACGGATGGGCTACCATAAAAATGAGTTTCTAGTGATGTTGCGAAAAAATATGAGGCAGAGACACTTAATGTCTCAACCATAGTGGTGGACACTAGTTGGGAGCTTGAATTGGCTCTAGACATGGTTGACAACCCCAACAAAGATTGTTGCCAAATATCCTCTGGTAAGCCCAAAGAATCAGGTGAAGGAGATTGTTTGAGAGATTGAAGAGGTGGAAAAGGCTCGATTTGATAAAAATGAAATCCTTCCCAATGAACAGAAGAAGAAGGGTGAGGCTCTTCTTGAGGGATCTCTTCAACACTCGAAAGTCTGTATAGAAGAGGTTCATCGACGGGCCCAAGATATATTAGTTCTATCTAAGACAAAGGAAGAGAAGAGGAAGCTCTCATTGAATCAGACGAGGATGGCTGAGGCTCCTCAGGTTCAATGACCTTAGGAAAAAAAGTGTCTGACTCAGGAAGGTCAAGTTCAGTGACCTCAAGTAATAGAGTTTCAGGAACTTTTGTTTCAATTGTGTCAGTTTCACCAACAGGGTTTGATGTAATCACGAGTTCGGAACTCAAAGGGACATATGATTATGGAAATTCAATATCAGGAGGAGGGCCATAAGTAGTGCCTAAAGTCCCTAATTCAGTAGTTTGTGTTTTCTTATTTTTTGGACGTCAGTTAGGAGTAGCCCCTAGAGGTAAGGAGGATTTTTTTTTCATTCTATGCGAATAACGGGGAGGGGGATTTTGTTCTTCCACAATGGATGATAAATTTTAATAACACAAAAATAAATGAATCAAATAGAGGGAAATCTAGGCATAAAGGATTTCCAAGTAGCCATGAACTGCAATATACACCTTCGCGAACCAAGGACTTAACGTACGGCATCCAATCTCCCTGAATGTTGTGTTCAGTGTATCTTGGTATACAATGCAGCACAATCGGTTACCTATGGATGGATATCAACCTATAGGGGACTCCCAAAATATACTCTATGATACGTGGGAGTGCAATATGTATTAGTGTTATCTAATGTGTAACTGTTCGATGAGAGTGTTCCCATATACTTTTCATGCGCGGAGCGCCATCTGATATACCCAAAGGTACGTGGAGAATGATCAAATACACTTACATAAGTGGAACAATATTTCACCCTCGGAATGCAATGGTGGAAAACAATGACAGCTCCTATGTTTAACGGTGTTGGAACACGTCTCTAGCCTAGACCTCTAAATGTTTGTGTTAATGTTACAAAATCTCCTTAGGTTGATTCAATAAATTTAACTGTTTATCTTTGATTACGTTACAGTTTTAGGGCTCACCACGGATGTAACTTTAATATCCTAGGATGCAAATCTAGCATGAGAAATAATGAAACTTTTATCTTTCAATGAAAAACTAGCTAGGGAAAGGAATAAATAATCAAGATGCAACACAAAATATGCAGCAAACAAGATGCAATATGAAATATTCCTTTCGATGTGACTATTCCTAAACTAATGCACATGAAAACCCCTAAATGCCAAATGAAAAAAAAATCTTTTCACCACACTTAACTTTCGAAATGGAGAAAACTAAGATGCAAATGTTCAATATTCAATTACATTTTTTACAACGAGGACTCAAAAAACAATTCATGTAAGCGAAAAAAAACTAAACAAATAAGCGATCAAACGATAAGAATAAAGAAAAATTGAAACCAATTCTTATCAAAGGCAAACAAACACAAATGTAAGCTGAATGGGGGTTTTAGAGAGACCACAAGACACTAAAGACGCAAGGAAAAAACTGGAAGCAATCTGATGGATGAGAGACTCAAAAACCAAGGCAAAAATTTTGTGAAAACAGGGATCAACATTGGTGCAGAGAGGGCACCAGTGCTTTGCAATGCTCGGACATAGTGGGCCAGGGTGAGGTGCAACGCTCTGTTAGAGGCACTAGGGGAGCGTTGGGCTTGAACAAGAGGTTTTTTACACAAATATTGCAAAAAGGGTCGAGTGAAGCCACTTCCTATATTTTTTCTTGGTTGGATAATGGAACAAAGGTTTTTCAAGGAGGTAATCAAACACGAAGGATAAGGAAAACCACCAAGGGAATACTTTGTTCCCCAGTATGGTCACAAATTTTTTATACAGGATTTACAATTGCGGACAAGGGTATCTCCCATAGGTCTGGTGGTCAACATATAACAACAAAGAGACAAGGAACCTAATGCATTTCCTTAAAGTAAATAGATGACAGACTGAGGCCTACCTGGAAATTTTTTCTCACTTCGCTCCTTCTTTAGCTTGGAAGCTCCAATTCGAGCTCCAACTACCAAAATTAAAACCTGCACAGTCAAATAACACAAGCCAAGAAACTTTGATATGTATGTCGTGTCATCTAAATAATCTATTCAATATATCAACATGGTATTAAAATACATGAATCAACATCACATATAGGAAAACAGAGAATTATTTTCATTAATGTAAATAGAAGGAGATTACAACAATAAGTGGCAGTTGATCTTGTAAAAGAGCTCCTCTGAGTTGTTGACTCGTCATTTCCTTATCACAATATTCACCTCTGGTCACCCTATGCATGAGATGATAACTACTTACTATAAGATCATAAGGTCATAATCACTCTCCAAAGCCAACCATTACCTATTGCATATGAGAGGATAAATATATAGGAGAGAGGGGAAAGTTGGGAGTTCTTATCCAATTACCATTCTAGGGCTTTAGATGCACCTTTGATGGAGGGATTGGATCAAAGGATAAGTGGTGAAAACTCTAAAGTAGTGTAGGATAGTATCTAAATGTCAATCCAAGGTAAGTAGTTGAAACAAATTCTGGAAATTCCTAGAAGGTGAAGCTTCTGGAATCCCCCTCATTCTCCGAGAATTCTAGAACCAGCGCAGGTGCAAAGGAGGCTTACTTGCTGGTTACCAACGTTGGCTACAGGGGAGAAAATTGTAGGTGAATTCACGCCAGTAGGCTTGCAGGGAGCGTTGGTACTCAAAATAGCTCAGATGGGGCAGTTTAGGGGTGAAATTCTGAGGGATGAAAGGTACATGCTCAGGGCTTTGTGCAAGATGATGACAAGGGGAATAGGATGTTGATTGATCCCATTATGAGGCTCACTTTGATTGTGTTAGTGTCAGAATATGAATTCTGCCATCAGTGATCAATATCACTCTTTTCATTCTCATTTTAGGTATCCCACTCTATCACTGATTTCCTTCTCATTTTAGGTATCCCACTTTGAAATTTTTATATCATTCCATTAGGTCATGCTAAAAATTGTTTCACTGATGGTAGCCCTACTCAATAAAACCTCACTCTCCCTCAAAAAATCACATTTTTTGACTCACCTTCATGTCTTTTTGAGCATAACAACACCTATGAAAAGCTCATTTCATCATGTCTTATCTCACTCAAATTCAATTATGACAGTCAAGTCATTCAAGGTCCCATTAGGTCATTAGGGTTTTGTTTTTCAAGGTCCAAAAATGCATCATTCCATCCCAATAAAGTTAGAAAACAAATGTGAGATTGATTCAATGAAATTCTATTTCCATCTTCAAAAAATCATCAGTATGTAAATATTATACTTTTTAAGTTGTAAATTTTTATATGATTTTCATGTCAAAATGTCATTTTGATATGAAAACTAAGATGTAATTTTTATTGATTCATGTAATTTTATGTCAATTAAAATATAATAATTACTTAGTTCCCAAGGCTACCAATGCATATTTCCACATGCCAACACATCAAATGTCAAAGTGCAAGAGTTTTTAGTTCATCAATTGATCAAATGTCAAAGGGAGTTGTCTTTTCCCAAGGGTGCCCAAGTCATCATTGTTCACAAGCACTAAACCCTAATTTTCTCTCCCACTGAGCTAGGGTTTACTATGGAAACGAGACACTTGAGAAGAGGAGGCATAAGGTAGGTCATCTTAGTAAGTATGAGGCCATTCCAACTCATAATATCATGTCTCCATCATTTTTTAAGAAATCATTCCAAGAGTCAAGTCATTTGCCACTCATAGGGCTAGTTTTACTTGAAACTGTGTTTCTGACAAAAATAAGATGAATTTGACAAAAATGAGAGATGTTTTTTTCCATAATTGGTAAAGGTATAAAAACCTCCTTCATGTTTTACACAGGTCTCATGGTTTTGGAGAAATGAAAAAAATACAGGTGCTACAAGAGAGTTTCTACACTTCTCGAGTGACGTTGGGAAAATCAAGTTTTCTCATAGCTAGAGTGTCCAAATGACTTTCTTGATAAGTCAAATGATAACTAGACTAAGATATATTTCCAATGAGCTATCTTGATCTCAATTTGGAGTTGAGTAAGGCCTCCAAAAGTTTCCTACAACATCACTCTGCATTTCTGCACCTTCATTCTGTAATTTTTGACCTGTCTTAGGAAAATCAACTTTTGACAAGTCCAATCAACTCCAATAAAAAAAAAAAAAAATGTATATTTGGAACTTAGATAGGATAATATTTCTAACTAGCTATCTTGGCCCCAATTTGGGCACTTGGAAGGCCTCCAAATGTGGTCTCCAAAAATGTGTTGCACACAAAGGGCGTGTTTATCCGAAATTGTGCAAAATAGAGTTGGACACTGTGTGTTTAACCTGGTCGTTGTGCATTTAACCAAGATGCTATGCATTTCGGTTAAATCTCAGTGTAAATTATAACGGTGCTACACATTTTGCAGGGTCGCTATGTGTTCATCTAGGTCATTTCGCGTTCACCCAGGAAGTGTCAAAAAACCTTTGCCAACTTGCTACTCCACAAATTGATGCCAAATCTTTGCACAACGAGTCTTCAAGCTTTCATTGCCAATAATTAACATAATTATTATCACTTTGATGTATAATTGTGCTTCAGTGAGTTCAAACCTACTTCTAAATTAATAAACCCTAGTGTTTATTAAAATCTAATTTGGATCCTAAAGCTAGTTCCTAAACCTTCATACACTCTCCCTCACAATCCTAAAACATTTTCCCAATTCCCTATCCCCATTCCCTAAACAATATCATCCATTATAACTCTAAGTCATAGAGTTTCACTTGCCTAGGCTCCCTTCCATATTCCCATTTCCTTCATTTCCTCACACCTCCCTTCACTTCGTACTCCTTCATTTCATTCCATCATCCCTAGGGTTTTGACACCAAATACATCATGGCAACCTAGCAGAGGTGAAATTAGTAAGCCTAAGAGGGTTGATTTAAGCACATTGGCACATACCTATCAGAGAGGTCATAGGCAGGTGTTTTCCCCACAGATTGTGGGAGGGGCCCTGCCTTCTTCACCAACAAATTAGGTACACAAAGGCAAGGAAAAGATGGCAAAGGTGGACATACATGAAGAGGAAGGCCTCCATGAGAAAGAGGTGGATTTTGAAACTTGTAAAATTGGACACAATTGATGGTGATATTTCCTTGATCATCTGAGAGAAAGAAGCCAATATTAGAAACCTCCAAGCTAATATTGAAAGGTCCAAGTTTGTCATTCACTTTCTCAAACAAGAGAATCAGCAACTGAAGACCGAGCACACCATTGATGAGGTAAGATGCATCAAAGCAAAAAGAGAGGCAGAGAAGGCTAAATATTTGCTTGATGAGACACTAGAGAAGTATGTTGAACTTGATGATGATTAGGATCAACCTCCAAGACAAATACCTAGGACTAGAGGGTTGAAAAGAGCGCTAGCCCTAGAGAGACAAAGGGAAGCTAAGCTAGTAGACCAGCTTACCCTAAATGAACAACTTGCCCTAGAAATTAGTGAGAACGGGGAACCATGGCTTGATAGAATCAATCTACACTTGGAAAAGTTGCTAGAGAAGGCCAACAAGGATAATTACTTGTTGAGGACAAAGGTCAAACTTCATGCCCGAAAAGAGAGAATTGCATTGGTCAAATCTCAAGAGAGCCAATGCAAAAATTGAAGACTTGACAAAGCAAGAAGAGAAAGAGAAGCTAGATATAATTTTTGAGGTGTCACTACATGCCTCAAACACATGATCAGAAAATATCCCAGCAATTTTGACAAAATTTTGGCAAATTTAGCATGTTGGTACATTTATGTGTTTTAAAGGTTATTTCAGCACAAAATTGCTAAACGTGTAGCATCTTGGACGCTATGATCTTTTTTGGAGACTCTAATGGCCAAATGGCCACCACCAACAGATTTTTAATGATGAGTACATAAACCCTATGAAGTTTCTAAACTTTTGGAGGAGAAATGGTCAAACAAAAAGCCAAAAAACCATGAAAAATTCATGTTTCTGCCTCAAATTATGCCTAGTCGCTGCACGTTTACTAGTCTTGGGAGAAGTAGTTTTTGACAGGGAAAATGGGAATCATTTTGAAAACTAAAGGTAGTTTTAGAAATTATACTTGAATTTATTTCCAACAACCTATCTTGGAGCCAATTTGGACACCTACAACCCAGTCAAAAACAGCTTGCAATTTGGGGTAAAATGGTGCTATGTGTTTCACAATTGATTGATTTTTTCTAAGTTTTTCAACAAATTTGAATTTTACCTTGGGGAATCATGTTTTTACCTCATTTAATTGATGATTTAAATGTAATTATCATGTTTTAACTATTACCTAGTGTAAATACATTAGGTTAAAACTCGTGATGAGGTGTAATGAATCAGTTTGCAAAAAGTTAGGGTTGAGTCACTTTGACCACCCTACACTCTAGGTTTCAGTTCAGACTTTAGTGCATCAGCTCCTCCTCTCATGGATTCAACCCCTGAGGTTTGGAGAGATTTTTTTAGGCCTATATCATGTCATTTTTTACTCATTTTCAAGGGTTGGAAGTTGGAATCAGTTTGATTTTTCCATTTGATCAAGGGAACTTGTACTCAGTTTTGGCCAAGCTAATAAAGAGGAGTTGCAGCTACATTTATGGGATACCTGTGGTATTTAATGTCTTTCATAGTTTCTTCTTCAGTCATATATTTTTGAATTTATTTTTCATGTCTACGTTATGATCTTTTACAAGTTTGAAATTCAGAATACATGTTTTCCATGCTCTGTTTTGGGTAACTGATCATATTTTGTTCATTATCTTTTGTCTGAGAGAAATACATCCCTTATTATTTTCTCAGCTTTCTTACAGTTTCAAAACCATTCCAAAACCATTTCCTTCAAGTTATTGTAATTGTACCTACCTTGCCCCATTGATCCCCCCATTGGTCCCTGCAACCCTAACTCATTTTCCCTGACCTAGCTTTCCTTGACCTAATTTCTTTATCCACTAATTTTCCCAACCAAATCAATTCAAAAAAACCCCTTGCACTCTATATCTAGCCTAAAAACCTTAATTTCTCTAGCCCTACTGGTTGTGACCCTTTTGGAGAGAGCCCTCTCCAGCTTGATAGGGCTAGCTATCAAGTCAAAAGCTTGGTTTGTGGTTACCTGTGTTGGGATTCCTTCCTCAGCCTTGGGAATCTAGTGGAGTGATAATAGATTGGATGTGACAAAATTTTCTATAACAGGAAGAATTCATTATAATGTTCCACGGATGTGATCGATGAAGGCTCACTTGGTTGGCTTAGCCGAGATTTGGCCAAGGGTCTACTAGAATATTTTGTTAGCTGGATTTTTTTCCCGATTGCGGTTTTTCCAGAATAAACATTGTGTTTATGATTTGTGATTTGTGATTTGTAATTTGTGATTTTTTGTTAGTTGTTTTTAATCTTCTCTTAGTAAATTTATATTTCTCTCTAGTATTTTAACATGGTATCAAATCCAAGTTAAGTTGGACTCTGCAAGGAGATTGGTTTAATGTATGGAGCTAGGAAGAGTATGTTGGGCATGAGAATAGTCATCGGTAGCTATTGTGATGGTAAGAAATTTCATAAATAGGAGATGAAACTACATGAAAAGTTCATTGGGATCTATGATTCCTAAATATATGAGGAGAATAATTGTTTGAATATGTGGTAAAAATGGTTGATAAAATATTTTTTAAGAATTTTTGATGTGGAGGTTCTACCCTCCATTTTGGATGATTCCATTGATGGTTGAGTAGGAAACACCAAAGGAAGCATATGACCAGGTAATTTATGCCAAGGATGAATGCATGGTGTTTAACAAAATGCTTTAATATGATGATTTATCGTGGATTCATAGAATGCGGCTATGCATGGGTGAGAAGAGAATTAGTTCTGCCAAGTTGAGCAGATGGCAGGATAAATTTTGAGATATCAACAATAATAATAATATTTTTTTATATAATGGAGTAATTTTTTTAAATGCATGTAAATGGGCATATAACAATCAGACCTAGTAAAGCATGCATACCCCTCGGAAATTATTAGTAAAGCCTGGAGTTCGACATAGGTGATAGGGGGACATGTCTATTTACCAGATACCATGGAAATAAATTTGATGGAGGTAGGGACTATAGGTGAGTGGTGTTGGTTCACATGGATATTTTGGCTAGATTTGGTCAAGGGAAATACAATTCAAGTTTTAAGTGGATTTGTTAGGTAAACTTGACGCAATGAAATAGTTTAAGTTACTTAGTAAATAGTGGTTGTTTTGGGCACATGATTTCGTTTTCCCATGGTCTTATGCCCATGGATTGCATGTAGTTTAAACGGATTGGAAAGAATTCATTGTAATGTGCTAGGGATGTGAGGAATGAAGTCTCACTTAGTTGGCTTGGCCAACTTTTTTTCCATGGGACTAATAGTTTATTTTGTTAGCTGGTTTTTTTTCCCAAATTGGAGTTTTTATAGGATAATCATTGTGTTTAGTATTTGTGATTTGTTTTTGGTTGTTTTTAATCTTCTCTCAGTAAATTTATATTTCTCTCCAATAATTTAAAAAATAAAAAATAAATTAAAAAAGTAGTAAAATTTTGAATTTAAATTTTTGCATAAATCACTTGGTGAGGCTTTTCTACCTATAGCAGAGATGGTTAAATTCCCACAACCCCCTCACAATTTCCCACACATGGTATCATAATATATATCGATGCTTAATTTCTTAGTCAATTTCTTGGAATTTTTAATTATAGAAGGAATATTTACATATACATTGTCTTAAAATTGTTCAGCTTGGTCCATCACCACGATAACATTTAAAAATTGGTACAAGTGATAATGACATAATTATTTATAGAAAAAATGAGGTAATAAAATTTTGAATTCAAATTTTAGCATGCATGACTAGGTGAGGTTTTTCTGACATAGTAGGCATGGTTAATTTCCCATAACCCCCTCACAAGTTCCTATTAATGGTATCATAATATGTATTGGTGCTCATTTTCCTGGTTAGTTGCTTGGCATTTTTAATTATCAAAGAAATATTTGCATATACCTTGTTTCTAAATTATTCAACTTGATTCATCGCCACAATGACATTTAAGCATTGATACAAGTGATAAAGACATAATTAGTTATAGAAAAATTTGGGTTTAGAAAGGGGTCGTTACAATCCCCACCCCCTTAAAGAAACATCGTCCTTAATGTTCACAACATTTCAGGTGTCCTCTTCAGCAACATGCCATTCTAGGTGTCTCTTGTTTACTACAATCGTATATGAATTGCTTCCTTTTAATTGCACCAACATTCTTGATCTAGCATATTAATGTCATTTTTCATGTCCTTTATCTTTCCCACTACTTCAACAACAATATTTGTCTTTGCAACTTGGTTACTTCCAGACTTATGGTGTTCCCTCTAGTACCTACATCATAAAACCAATAGCACATATGTGTTATGTCTATTTTCATATATATCCATTAACCTTTCCATAGGATATGTCAAATTCAAAAAAGCAACACGTAATTCAACTAATGACACTCTCAACTCAATACTTATATGTATGGCTATCCTTCACTTTATCAAGCTTCCACAAGTGAAAATTCCATCTTGTTATGTTCATCAGATACACTCATTCATTCTCATGATCCCAATCAATGCATGACATAAACTTTTCATAGTTAGTTCATTCGAGTCTACTCTTCCTGCAACCACTCATCCTTTTAGGTTCAAGTAATCCCCTTCTCTATTACATGGTCCTTTAGGTGATCTACCCAACTGAGGCTTTCTTGCAAAATAAGACCAAAGAGATTGTTACAATATTATAGTCAAGGCATCCCTCTAGCTTGGTCTAACATAGTTTACATGTCATCGCTCATGGATTCTTATATCCAAGGCACCCTTACAGCTTGCTTCATGGATTATTATAACCAATGCATCTTTCTAACTTGATATATCATGGTTTACTTGTAATTTCTCATGGTGATCAAGGCATTTCATAAGTTTGTAATGTCACTACAATGACCTTGTTCCTAGGCCTCCTGCTTCACAACATTTTTCTATCCTTCCTGGATAGATTCGACATCTCACATGAATCACAACATACAATTCTCATGAGATATATTCTATAGTTTTCAATCAAATATTTTTTCCAAACTTTCTTCATACAGAAACTATGTCTCACATACATGAGACTCTTCTCATGGAATTTGGCTCTTTACAAGTGATAATATTGTTAATCTTCATCATGGGCTTGCAGTCCATGCCATATCCAAGGAATTATTCCTACAATCTACTTTTCCACTCAACCGAATAATATTAGTTTCATATGCAAAAAATCCTTACAACAACCACTAAATTTGTTTCATAACCATCACATAGTCAATCATTCAATCAATTTAGTTTCATGCCATATAATTGAAAGGAATCTATCACTGAATTACATATTCATACAACATGATCACACTCATTCCAAAGAATTCATATGGAAATTAGAATTTTCATGCTAGAAAATTAGTCAAGGTTGAGAGTTTCATAGTCATTGTCTCCATTGACATATTCATCTCAAAATTTATTAGTAGTTGGTTTTCCCACTTTACTTTTGGTGGGAGTGAGGGATTTACACTACTTAATTTATCACTTAATAACTTCTCATAAATAATAACAATCATTATTATCCATGACCCTAATGTTGGATATGTGTTGTATTCTTTACACGATGAATCCCATGTGTTGTACAATGTGGCGAGCACAGTGGAGGGATCAGAGGGGGTGGCAGCGCACCCCCTGCCCTCTCGTTTGAGGGGGTTGTAGGGGGTTCTTAGGGGCGTGGAATCCCCATTACATGGGTATTCTAGGGAAATTCCCCTTAAAAAAATGTGTGGTTTGTTGCATATGTTTTTTTGTGGTTGTCAACACATATTTTTTTGGTAAAAGCAATTTTGTCGCACATGGTGGTTTGCCCATGGTTTTGTAGTTTTAGTTAAGAAACTATGATTTTATTCTGATCTAGGGTAAATTTATTGTAGGTTTCTGGATGCCACAATCAATATATATATATATATATATATATATATATATATATATATATATATATATATATATTGTATTGTAATATTGTAAATAAGAATATCTTGAAAAAATATTTTTGGATTTTTGCAATTTGGGTTTCTAGGATAAAATCTTTATGTATGTGGGTTTTCCGTTACACCTTTTTTGTTTTAATTAAGAATATATTTGAAGAAATTATTTGTATAGGATTAAAACCTTCTTTTGTTTTCACAACATTTTTGGCTTCAAGGGCATGCCTTTTTGGCTAAGGGGTTTGGCTCAGGCCTATGGTAGACCCTGTTACAGTGGGAGATCTGCATAAGTGATTCTCTTGGTGAAAATAAATTACAATAAATTCAAATATAGAGATTAATAAATTCAATGGGTGGAGTTTAGATCCGTGTAAGTGAAAAATGAAATATTTGTTGGTGAACAGAGCTCAGTTGATCATTGTCAATCTAAGTTTTGTACTAACGGGGATGTGAAAAAAATCCTAACCAAGTTGGATCGGAAGGAAAAGAGTATAATGTGATTATGTCTCTTAGTTGTAAATGTATGTTGGATATGTGGAAAAGAAGGAAATTATAAAACATATTGTAGATCCAAAATTTCTATGAAAAGGAATATATATAAAGATGCTCATTCTATAGGAGAAAATAATTCCTCATATGAATAAGAGGATGTGTACTTGGATTCTTCAAGGACACATGTAGTTCATGAGGCATATTTGGTCGATGCAAGTGCATCCGACTCATCACAGGGAGTGGTTTTGTGAGTATGAAATATATGATGGCAGTGATGTTTTCCTAAGAGATGACACAACAATCATAATCATAGGGTGAGGAAAATTAAATCTAAAGCTCATTGGTGGAAGCATTATAGATTCACTCCATTGTGTTCTTTACATTCCCGGATTGGCTGAAAATTTTATTATAGTAAGAAAGATGAGTGATGTTGGCATAAAAATAGTGTTTGGAAAGGATACCTATAGAATGGTTCGAGGAGCAATAATATTGTTGAGGGGAGTTTAGATTGAATGTTTGTATAAGTTGTTGGGAGGCACTACTAGTGATTGGTACAACAATTATTCTTTTCCCAAGAGTGGAGTTGAAGAAGGAAAAAATCCTACTATCTTTGGAGAAAATATTGTGTTGTGTCATTAAAGAATAGGAAATATCAAAGAGAAGAGCTTTCAAGTACTATATGGTAATGTTATAGTGGAAGGTATGTCTAATTTCTCTTTAGATTTAGATTCTATGAACATTGTTTATATGGGAATCAAAATCAAGTAAGATTATCCTTTGGTTCTACGAGGACAAAAGGAATATTATAGTTTATGCATAGTGATGTGTTTAGACCTAACGTTGATTCCAGCACTATGAAAATTTCTATACTATTTCTCATTTATAGATGACTTCTTAAGGAATACGTGGATTTATTTCCTCAAAAAGAGAAGTCTTTGAAAAATTCAAAGAGTTTAAGGCTCTTGTGTAAAATTAGATAGAGAATAAAATTAAGGTGTTGAGGACACATAATGGTGGATAATTTTGCAAGATTGGATTCAAGGAGTTTTGTAAGAAGTGTGGTATAGCAACACAGAAGACTACTCCATACACACCTCAGAAAAATGGAGTTGTAAAATGATGAATAGGGCGTTGATGGAGAAATTAGGGAGCATGCTCAATGGTGTCGAGACATGATAAGAATTTTTAACAAAGGTTGTGGGCAATGAGTGTCACTTGGTAACTATATGACCCTAATTAACATTAAATGACAAGACTCTACATGACGTATGGACTGGTAAGAAACCCTCTCTTAAACATATAATGGTATTTAATTTTGATGCTTATGTACATATTCCAAAGGAAAATATGAGTAATCTAGATAAGAAAGTTAAAAAGTGAATATTTATTAGAAATAAAGATGCTCTAAAAGGTTATAAGATTTTGATGCCAGAGTACTGGGTTAAACCGATCCTAGCATATAAAAATTTGAGTGCTTCCTTCACGCATTAAACTCTCAATTCAATTTTTCATTAAACAGTCAATTTGCAGCAGCTTGAAATATACATAATGGAAAGAGAGCTATACAAACAAAAATGCTGATATGTAATAAATATAATAAAATTTAAAAACTCCAACATCTGGCCGAATATTTGAATAATTGGCCTTTCGGCTCTCGGCCCTTCACAAAAAGCTCTCAATCCATTCCTTACTTCTCCTCACTTCCTCTCTTCTCTCAGTGGTTTTTCATCCTCACAAAACCCTCCTATTTATACATAAATAATGAATTTATTTCACTCCATAAATTCCTCCACATAAATCTCAACTTAAAATATAATTTAGATTTATCTTTTTTTGGACCCAACTATGTCCTGTTTATGGAATTACTCATCCCTAGATTATCTACCTAATTCAACTCCACTCATATCCTTAATTATTTAAGGAATATTTACAATAATCCTCACATTTATAATTTCTCTCCTAATTTATTAAAAATGAGAAATTTAATTTATAAAATAATTAAAATATCTCACCCCCTTAATTACACAATTGGATAATGAAAATTTAGCTTTGATGCTCCTGC
The DNA here is from genome assembly GCA_034641835.2 of Pinus albicaulis. Taxonomy (NCBI): domain Eukaryota; kingdom Viridiplantae; phylum Streptophyta; class Pinopsida; order Pinales; family Pinaceae; genus Pinus; species Pinus albicaulis. The sequence goes on from CM076574.1 coordinate 177,219,280, forward strand.
ATCAGACTCCCCATGTAGAGAAGTTTCCATCTACTCATGTCTATGAGGTCTGTTGCTTTTCTGTAATACTGCAACAGCCACAAGTCTTGATGACTTGCTCCCTCCAGGATTCCAAACTATGTTCTGTCACTGGTCCTTAAAAGTATCAACTTGATTTGGTAACTCATCACCCACTCTGTTGATTGGATTCCATCAGCTTCTCCAACACTTTCTTTCGCCAATTCCTTGGAGTATTACCTCTTTGTCGAATTATTTCGCCTCCAACTGAGCTGAATACCCAACTTTCTACAATGGAAAATAATCAAGAACTCCTTCTTGATTACTACTATGGTCTTTTATTGCTTTTATAACAACAACTTTCTCGTCTGGTGTTGTACCTGCATTCACCAACAAACTGTTAGTTTTAAAAAGATAAGACCTTTCGGTCTCTTTTGATGCTTCAGGCATCAATCTCCCATCATCGGCTTTCTGGACTTCAATAGATTATGTTTTGAACTGTTGTTTGCTTCCGTATTCATCATGCTGGATCAATATTTATGTCTCCTTTTTGTCTCTATGGACACAACTCCCTTGCTGCTCCTGATCTTTCATCTCAACTCCAAATAATTTCCGCTCAACTTCTCTGACTTCGACATCATATCTGTTAATGTCGCTTTCTGTACATACACTTACATCATTATTTGAAAAGTTATAACATTCCTTCAACTCTATAAACATTTCATCTCTATCATGCATAATAACTATAATTTCTTCTAGATCAGGTTCTGCAAGTTGTACTTCTCCATCAGGTTCCTTAAGCCATCGTTCCAAGAACTCGATTTCCCTATGAAATATTTTTAGCACTTTGTCACAACCTTCATTCCCAGCTTCGTCCTTTTTCTAGCAATCTTCCTGAGTTTTCCTAGTTTCTATTCCATCACATTGTAAAATTTCGTCAGCAAATTCATCAAACAAATACATTTGTTTACCTCCTTGGAATATCTCTTTGGCATTTCTACTATGCTCCTGCTCCATAACAGTTTCAACTTGTTGTCTCACACCAAACAAGACTTCATTCATGATTTCTTCCTGCTACAATAAATCAGTACCTTCCTTCTCTAAAAGGCATTCTCCACCATACTTCTCCTCAAAAGTTTCCTTCATCTTTGTGACAATTCCATCATATTGTTCACCATCTTTCGTACATCCTGCAAACATACATAAAATGTGAGAAAAATTGCAAGGCTTCATAGCCTCATCTGCTTCTCTCGCCAACACATCTTCAGATGCTTCTGAACTATCCCAATAGTTCATGAGGTCTTCCTCATTAATCTCTTCACCCAGACTTTCACCCTGTTCTGGGCCACAAATGGAAACATTCATTTTTAACTCAGCCTCTCTGAGTTCTTCATAACTTAACATCTGCTCGAGCTTCTTCATCTCTTCTGTCAACTGTATGTGTACCTACTTTTCCATCTTTGCGTGTAGCCTCTACCACTTTACCTTATTTCTCATGGTCCAACCATGTGTTTGCTCTTTCACATTTTCCTGCAACAATTCCATTAAAAATTCAAGGTGAATTGTTATCTCAGCCTTATCCTTCTCGTACTCTTCATCTGTCAGCTGCTCACATATGCCACTTACCTTGGCATTCTCCTTCTCCTTCCTTCCGTTGTGGTCTTCATCGGATCTTCGAAAATGACAATCAGCAGTCATCTTCCCCTCCTTTGTGAACTTCATCAGTTCAGGTGTGGATTTCATTTAATCCACTTCTTTGCAATCCTTCATACTTTTCGTTCATCAAAAATTAAATTTCTCCTCCTGCGCTTGGCTTCTTTTGGTTCTCTGTCTTGGAACCAATCTGTGGCAACCCTCTTGCTTCACTTTTCTGCAAACAACACTTTAGTAACTCATGTGTTACAATAACCAATTCTTTGGGTGTCGGACCCTGCCGATCATGCACCCAATTACATTCAGACTTTTGACTTATCTTACGACTCTTTGACTTCAAACTTACGCCAATTCTTCATCTTGGATGAAAATACTCAATCTCAACTCAAACTATCCAAACTTTCATTTGACTCTAACATATGTTTTCACTTCAAGACTCGACCCAATAATTATGGCAATGGATATTTTGACTTAATTCAAGTTATACTATCCTCCAATAATCATACACCCCTAATACATTTTAGGATGTAAAATCTTCACTTTCTTTCATATTTAATTCTTATGAAAAATCATCAGTTTTCCCTTATCATTTCACATGATACTGTAGTCTTTAGTCGAAATGCGATTCAGGTTTTTCAAGATTTATTTTAAGGTGAAAATAAATAAACCATTCAATCTTCAATGTTCAAAAATACCTTCCTGAATTATCATACCTCATGCTTCTGTCAAGGTTATGTAATAAACCTTTCTCTCTGCAGTCTCAACCCTCTGGTTTCCACTCTTCTGTGCTATCTTTGTCACTGTAAACACTTGCATGCCCATAAGCTCGTCATCTTAATGCAAACATTTCCCTGCACTTTTATGCACCATACAACATCAATTCACATATATTCACCTGTGTACAGAGAACATGTTATTCATATTTCAACCTCTTCGATGTACAACCCGTACATTGTGTCCATCCTGAAAATCACCTCCTTAGATACTGCCACATGATGGTAAAACAAAGATTATACAACATCAAGCAATTATTTTTTCAGTCACCAATCAAAAGAATTCTTCTTTTCCCAACTACAAGCTTTGGTCCAAAATGACTTAACCAAAATTGTGAAGAATCCACATTATGCATAATAAACCCTCTCACATAAAAATTCATACTTCATTTTATATCACCCAGGATTAGGAAATTTTCATTCATTTTCCATTTATTTATGCCTCTGCATTTGCAACATTTCCACTCTTTCATAAAATTTACAAAAGATCATCTTCTCGGATATGGCAAGGAAATTTAATCATCCAAATTTTAAAATACCTCTACTCAAGGAATATTGATTCATTCAATGAGCACTTACATTGAATCTTCACGTGGTTGAAATGATCCAACCCTTCTCTCGCGTATACTTTTAGGAATACATTCAAGCCTCTATAGATTTACATTGAATGTGCAAGGTCCATTTTCTCCTTAGCAAATAAAATTATTCCCAGCAACTTTCTAACATAAATCTTTTCCCAGCAAATATTGTTAGAGACCTTCAAATTACGCACAATATCCTCTCTTATCGTAAGCCAAGTTCTCTCATCTCAATCTCTTCAATTTCAATTTCTTGCTTTGAAAACATGAACCCTTAATGTAACCAAATATCCTCTCAACCTTACATTCTCCAAAAAAAGCATACATGAATTATTTGCAAAAACTTTACCTCGATCAATCCCAGTGACCTTTTCTTATGCTAGAAGGTGGTACCATGGAAACATTAGATCCATACCTTGAATATTCTGCTGGAACCGCACCTCTTTCACAAGCCCACGCATGCCTTTTTTAGAACAAACACACACTTTAGTATTGAATGTGGTAAGAACTTATATTATATATAAGTCCACATAAATTGATCTCTCCGTGTGTGATTGAGTTCAAGCTTTCACTTTCAACCAAAAATGATGCAGTCAACCAATGCACAATTTAATATTCAAAGTAGCAAAACAAACTTTGATATATAATTCCAAATCAGTTTGACTCTTGACATGTGACTGAGTTCTGCATTTCAACAAATATGCAGCCCCAAATTGTTAATTTTCAGAATCTACAGAAGCGACCAAGTCACAATTTTGTTGTGGCTTCACTATTTACACTGTATGGAAATTCAATTACAATATCGACACACACAATTTGAAATATGGACGTGAGATGTTTGCATAAGAAGGGAGCATTTATCTGAGTGTAACCATTGATAATTTTGGCTTCTGTTAAAAAAAATGGAAACACTATATGGCGCTGTCTCTACTAAACATGAACAATGTACCAGAGGATCCACGGAATCTACGATTTCAAGAACTCACTACAATCGTTGATTTCTGATTCCATTTACCATGCGAATGCAAAATCTGTGGTAAACAATCTTCGCTATACAACAGTGATTGCGTCTTAAACTTGAAATTTGCACGCTCAATCTGCCTAAACGCTGCCAAGATTAATGTCTTTAACATTGTATCTTGTTTAAGACCACGACTGTACAATTTATCACAGTAGCCAAGCAAACACTGAAAAGATGATTCCAACTGGTTATAATACGTTGCATACTCAGAATTATATGAATTTACTATCAAATGTCTCACACAGGCTTTGGAATACGTTGCATATTACTTACATTTGATCTCGGGGTTTGCCATGTGTCATCGCACTACTCTTCCACTTGAGTTAATGATGTCACTCAACTTTTCTTCCAATCAACTATGTGTTGAACGCTGCCAATTAACACCATCCCTGCTCCAAGGCTTCAATACAGCTCAACTTCCTCATGCGCTTCCCAATCTCTGCTTCAACAAGAACGTGGACTCCAGAATTACATCAACGTTTCGGCAGTTGCTTCTGAATACACCTATGTTCATGTGTTCACATACATACAGCATATACATGTACATTTTCATACTCGTCTCCTTTGCTCTGATACCAAATGATGCCAGAGTACTGGGTTAAACAAATCCTAGCATATAAAAATCCGAATGCTTCCTTCACGCATTAAAATCCCAATTAAATTTTCCATTAAACAGTCAATTTGTAGTAGCTTGAAATATACATAATGGGAAGAGAGCTATACAAACAAAAATTCTAATATGTAATAAATATAATAAAATTTAAAAAATCCAACATCTGGTCGAATATTTCAATAATTGGCCTTTCGGCTCTCGGCCCTTTACAAATGCTCTCAATCCATTCCTTACTTCTCCTCACTTCCTCTCTTCTCTCAGCTATTTTTCATCCTCACAAAACCCTCCTATTTATACTTAAATAATGAATTTATTTCACTCCATAAATTCCTCCACATAAATCTCAACTTAAAATCTAATTTAGATTTATCTTTTTTTGGACCCAACTAAGTCCCGTTTATGGAATTCCTCATCCCTAGATTATCTACCTAATTCAAATCCACTCATATCCTTAATTATTTAATAAATATTTACAATAATCCTCACATTTATAATTTCTCTCCTAATTTATTAAAAATGAGCAATTTAATTAATAAAATAATTAAAATATCTCACCCCCTTAATTACACAATTGGATAATGAAAATTTAGCTTTGATGCTCCTGCATCATATTTGGAACCCATAAACTAAGAAGGTTTCATATAGTAAATATGTGGTATTCAGATAAATCAAAGATGTATTCAAATATGAAGTCCTACCAAGGGAGAAACAACAGAAAAATAGAGAGTTTGAATTGAAGGATGATGAACCAAATGATGCAGAAGAACATGGATAAGAAGAAGAAGAGCCACATTCTCCAATATTGAGGAGATTAGTTCGGGAAAGAAGAATATAGAAAGGTATATTCTACCTAAATTTTGTTCAAATTTTGTTTTTTTAATTACTAATGATGATCCTAGGACTATTAGGGAAGCAATGGATTTAGCGGATGGAAAATTTTGGGACAAGTCCATGGTTAAATAAATGGCAACCTTGGACAAGAATGAGGCTTGGGATCTAATGGAGTTTTCAGCTAGAAGAAATTTTTTGTTTAAGAAGAAACTAAATGTAGAAAGTAGATTGAAGAAATACAAAGCTCGATTAGTAACAAAAGGTTATTCCCAAGTAGAGGGAACTGACTTTGGTGATATTTTCTCTCTTTTTGACAAGTTAAATTCTATTATATTTCTTTTATCTATTGTTGTTGCCTTTGATTTTGAGATAGAACAAATGGATGTTAAAACACCATTCCTACATGGGGCTTTACAAGAAAAAATCTACATGAAGTAGCCAAAAAGCTTTGCTATGAAAATAAAGAAAGAGTTGGTATGCATGCTAAAAAGTGTCCTTGTATGAGTTAAAGCAATCAGCAAGGATGTGGTATCAAAATTTTGATACTTATATATTGGGACTTGGATTCACGAGCAACATATATCATTATGTGTATTTCAAATCAATTGGTGATTATATTATTTATTTGGTATTGTACGTGGATGATATGTTACTAATTATGAATAACAAGAAAATCATCAAGGAAATGGAAATTCAATTGTCCTTTAAATTTGAAATGAAGGATCTCAATTCTACAAATTTTATCTTGGGCATGGAAATTAAAATAAATCGAGAAATTAGGAAACTCTGGTTAAGCCAAAGAAAGTATGTCGAGACAATGTTATAGAGGTTTAATATGCAAGAATGTAAATCGGTAAAGGTTCATATTCTTATAGGTGTAAATTTATTTGTAGATCAGTGTCTTAATACACAAGGAGAAGAACATGACATGTCCCATGTTCCATATGCTAGTGCGGTTGGAAGCTTGTTGTATGCAATGTTCTATACTAGATTGGACATTGCACATGAAATGGGAGTATTAAGCATGTGTATGACAAAACTAGGGAAGAAGCATTGAACAAAAATAGAGAGGGTTTTCGGGTATTTGCGTGGCACTATTGGCTATGGATTTTTCTACCAATGAAGACCAATATTAGATAGAGTGATAAAAATGCATGGCTTTGTTGATGCATATTGGCTAAAAATGTGGATCGCAGAAGATCTACAAGTGGGTATGTGTTTAACCTATTTGGAGGGGAAATTAGTTGGATGAGAAAAAGATGGCCTTTAGTGGCACTTTCAAGCATAGACATTGAACACTTGGTATCCACTCATGTAATCAAGGAAGCAATATGGTTACAAATATTATTTTCAAGTATTGGGTTGGTATAACAAGCTATAAGGACAAATTGTGACGATCATAGTGCAATATTTTTGGTAAAGAACTTAGCCTATCATTCAAATACAAAGCATATTGATGTTAAATATAACTTTTTGAGAGATATAATTAAATACAAGAAGGTGTTGTTGGAAAAGGTGGACACTTCAAAAAATGTTTCAAATTCATTAACAAAATCAATGAGCATTGAGAAGTTCTCTCAGTGTAGAGAAATAATGGGGATTATTGCCCTATATTATTGATCATGACCTCTTGCAACCCATTGTGTGAAAAGAAAATAATAAGTGGGATAATGTAGGGTATGTGTTATATTCTTTGCACAAATATACCACACATTGTAAGTTGTGAAGGTCGCAATGGGGGGGGTCATGTTGGGGGGGCTGCATCGATTTTTTTTTGGTGGTTTTTTGTGTCCATTTTTGGAAAATTTTGACACACAATTTTTTGCTAAAAAAAAAAAAATTGTGCATAGTGGCCTTGACTCATGGTTTTGTAGTTTTATTTAAGGAACTAAGATCATATTCTAATCTAGGCTAAATGGATTGGCAGTTTATGGATGCCGCAAGATATATATCATATTGTAATATTTTATAAAATAATATATTGAAAAAATCTCACTCGTTTTTCCCCAGTTTGGGTTTCTAGGATAAAATATTTGTGTTGATGTGTGTGTTTTCCATTGCATATTTTCTGTTTTAATTAAGATTTAATTGTAGAAATTAGTAGTCCATGGACATGCAAATCAGTCATTCTAAATATTTTCCTACACTAGCATGCATGCATTCAATGCATCAAACATACTGATTACTAAATTTTCAAGAACCATGATCATATCAAATAAAACCTTACTACTGTCATATTCCATGGAGTATTTATGATAGGCATGCATCTACATATCTAAGTAGTCACAATTCTTGTTCATCCGCCTTACTAGAATTCTTAACATCATTAATATCCATGCATTCCCTTAATGCATTACCCACCATAAATTCTCTTTGGCTTGTGAATGTATTACGCATTGATCTAACTACCGTCCATCCGAAAAAATGCACATATTTCTAATTTTTTACCAAATAATATGTGTTGGTAGCTTTCTTCCTTAACCATACCCCTCTTGGTCATTCATGCAAAACATATCAGAAAGAAAAAAAACAAGTTCAACCTTAAAGAATTCTAACCAAATTCTTTCAAATTAGCAGATGTTACATCTTGGCTAATGTTCATATCCATATGGTTGCCACTATCATTCATTCTCAATTGATGATTTCACGAGGAGTCTATCTAGATCCTTATTTAGCCTTCTTTGGTATGTATTCTCTTGTCATTTTCCCTAAGGTTCTTTGCATAACCAAAGGCACTTCCTTATTATATATCTTACATCAACGAGTGGTCTTTAATATCATTTATTTTATAACAACTTGCACCTTTCCCATGCCCCAATTTTTTCACACATTAGTGATTAGTCAATCAATTAAAACATGTGCCTCAACATTGTTAATTTATCATCTAATTCATTTTACTCATTCATTCATTTTCAATATATTTTAGGTATCGAAAATGAATCGAGCATTTAAACTAGTTCAGCCTATGGCCTAGTCAAGTCCACTGTGATGGATTCTTAAATATTCAAATCTACCCTCTTATGAAACAAAATTTAATTAAAATTTTTCTCAGTCTATCCAAGGGATTCCTACCCCTCTCCTCCACTCCCCCCACCTCGCATTCATGTGTGTCACATCATAATTAATATCATTAAATATACAATTTCACCATGAAGGAATGCTTACACATTCCTTCAAATTACATATTGTCATGGTATGACAAATCCATACCTACATAGTTGCATTCATTATTTCCCATGTTACCTAACCTAGCTAATACTCCTTGAAATCTTACACATTCCATTCATTAGCATTGTGGCAAGCATTCTTTCACCCTTGTCCTTTGTATGAGGTTGTCAAGCAATGGAATCATCTTAATCTTCACTCATTCCTTTTCACATGGAAAATTTACAATTTCATCAACTTTCCAATCCAATAAAAATAGATGTTCCTTGACACTTTTAAATCCTCATTTAATATCTGACATGCCTTATCACATTTACATGCACTCTATTAAGAATTATCATGATGCATTTATTAGTGAATCCCCATATTCAATTACTTTCTCTTTAGGATTTCATTAACATTATTAGGATTATATAATGTTTACCTTTTAACTCTTCCATCCCTAATAAAACAGTAGCAAGGAAGAGAGTCAAGGCTTTTCCCTTGTAATTCTTTTACATAGCTTATAATTTAAAGAAACTCTACTCCATTTCCCTTTAGTAGTTACCGTCGATTGGGATTTCCATTTCCTCTAAGACCTATCCCATCATTCTACACAACATAAACACCTCATAGAACCATATTAGCATCCAACATATCAATCATGTGCAATCAAATTTCTAGCCAATAGATCAAATCTAACTTAACAAGGATAGAATACTTAGATGTTGTGTCCATCATTTCGTAACTCTACTTCTTAGTCAGAGATTTCTTGCACTCATCCATATATGAATACATCAACATGCAATTATTCCTAGTTGAAATATGAGCTTCACAAGTTAACACCAACTATATCCTTTCAGTTTCTCACCTATCCATTTCATGTGCATATTCATAAATAATCATTCACATCAAGCATTTAGATAACACCCCAATCATGCACACTAACATGTTTGTGAATCACTACACTTGTTCTTGTCATCCATGTTCATCTATTTAATGTCACGATATACTTCCTTATGATAGATTGAAATCATTCAAATGACATGCCTCACAGACATAAGAATAAAATATGTTAACAAACAACAAGAAATAATTTATTCTGAGTAACATGGAATTATCAAGTGACCATTAGCATCACCTAGAGCATAGCCAATCCCATCTCCTGATTTAATTTCCATTCATACATCAATATTAATGTTAATATCACAATTATTCTAAGGAAATTCTTACCTAATTCCCCCTCAATATTTTGAGCATACCAAAACCATAACTACATGGCTATGTATAGTTTAGTGGATGCTACTTGATCATTTTGTACCTCAAGGAAGGTTATTTTATCCTTCTTTACTAGCCTCTCGATCAACACTATTATCCATAGCCTTATCTTGATAATATTATATGCAACATCCTTATAACTTATTTGGCCATACTTTCAACTTGTACTTGGTTACATGTTCATCATTAATCTTGGTTAACCATCATAATTGTCTTGTAACAATATACTACTACAACTATTAATTCATGTTATGCATATGTTAATTCATTATTGTATGCACCCAACATATCTATTTTCACCTAATATATCATTTTACTAATCCATATCAAGGCATATGCATTTTTTGGCTCATCAATTGCTTACAATATTATCATTCCTATGCTCTTTATTTATCAACATATAAAAACCTTTCCAAAACATGTGGAAAACATTCAAAATAGAAAGAGATAAGTTTGACAGATTCTCCCTCATAATTATGGTTGCATCACCTAGACATATGCTTCTACAACTATCATTTTATTGAGTTGTTATAGGGAAATCTAGTCAGCATCCTGATTCTATCTTTCATAACTTTGGAAATCAACATTCGACATAGTCTCTTCATTCGTTGCATCTTCAATAGTTCTGTCTCAATTTCTTAAAAAATATTTATTACACATTTCACAAATTATGTGACATTCCTTTCCCAACAATCTTGGGTCCATACAACTTTTCTATTGTATCCAATAGCCTTGGTTCCCATGTCGAACAACCTTACTATTGTACTCTTTGCTATGTGATTTACCTCTGATCCATTACTCTGGTGTTTAGGCCTCATGTTGATTCACAAATTTGATCATTTTATTTTTGGACCCTATATCATGGCCCACCAAATTCCATTGTTTGAACCATACCTCTAATAATCTACCTTATTGTTTTATAGCTAGCCCATCAAGGTCCAGTGTTTAAAATTTGTTTTGATACCACATTGTGACATACTCAACCCCCCTTTCACATTTTTGAAGGTATGGGGTATCAAATTTTTAACTTTTTATTCAACTCAAAACTCTATTTTAAGATCGCCATCACCTTCCTCTCATTGAGAGTTTTTCAATAGTATAAACTTTATTAAAATCCAAGTCTAGATTATCAAGATATGGTCAATTAAAGATTTTCACCCTTGGTGCCATGCCAATGTTATCGAGCAAATGTCATGTGTTAAATGGTGAGGCACCCCTAGTACATGTGTCATCATGGGGATGATTCCATGTTCGCACTAGGGCCACCTAGCCCTACCATGTCATCTATTAGCCTAATAATTAATCACCTTACATTTGACTAAGTTGATATTTAATTAACAACTTAATATATTTATGTTCATATAAACATATTGATTAAGAATAATAATAAATATGATACATTTAATTAACAATATCAATAAGTTGATGTTTACCCACATGCATAATTTCAAAAGTGTTAAAGGATTCATCGATTATTTAAAATTCAAATTTTAGCACCCCAAAGCATTTTGACATAGATGAATTCAAAATCCTAATTGTTCGTTGACCTAGATGAGTTCATCAATTATTAGTAAGAATTACCATGTAACTTTTAGTAACCTTGCTAAATACATCGAACCTCAATGGAATTTTGGGACATGGAAAAATATAACATTTTTACCTGGTAAAAGCCTCTCAAGTTCTTAACATGGAGTAGATTTTAGCAAGATCTACAACAAATTTAATACATTTTCCTTAGACATTGAAGGTGATTGTCTCTATCAATTTTTTTTCCAATATACTAACAACATTATTCCTCTTCTGGATCTTTTTTTGTTGTAGAGTCTGATTCATCCTACTTTAGCTCAAAATATATCTTCTCAGGTTCCTTTGGTAGGACTTCATGTTTAGAAACATCTTTCACCTCTCTAAACACCACATCTCGATTGTAGACAACCTTCCTTGTTTCTAGGTTCCAAAGCTTGTAACCTTTTAAAACATCCTTATACCCAATAAAGGTGCACCTTTCATATTTATTATCCAAATTGGTCATTTTCTCCTTTGGAACATGTACATATGCATCACATCAAAATACCCTCACATGTGAAAGAGAGGGTTTCTTACCAATCCATACCTCATGTGGAGTCTTATCCTCCAATGTTGATGAAAGCGATATGTTGACTAGGGAACATGTAGTCTCCACTGCCTCTACCCAGAATTCCTGTCCTAGCTCGGTACCACTGAGCATGCTTCTTGACTTTTCCATTAGCGTTCTATTCATTCTTTCTGGAACTCCATTTTTCTGAGGTGTGTATGGAGTAGTAGTATGCCAAGCTATACCACACTTCTTATAGAACTCTTCAAATTCCTTTTAGCAGAACTCTCCACCATTACATGTCCTCATCACCTTTATCTTCTTCTCTATCTATTTTTCCACCAAAGCCTTAAATTCTTTAAATTTGTCAAAGACTTTAGATTTCTTCCTCAAGAAATATATCCATGTATTCCTTGAGAAGTCATCTATGAATGAAACATAGTACACAGAATTTCCTAGTGATGGAACCGATACAGGTCCAAACACATCATTGTGCACAAGCTCTAATATCTTGTTCACCCTCTTCACACTAGAAGGAAAACTCACTTGATTATGCTTCCCATATACACAATGTTCACAAAAATCAAAATCCAGAGAGAAATTAGAAATACCTTCTACCATATTGTTATTGTTAAACACCATGTTAAGCACACACATGGTGTATGAGAATAATAAACACACACACAAGAGACTCAACACACAATGAAATATAAGTGTGAGGCTTTCTTATTTTTCCATTATACATGATGTACATTAATAATACAATGGTGTGACTCTTGGTTTCATATTCCAAGGTCACTTGGACTCCATTGTGACTTTTCACATTCCACACCTACCCATGTAGGATTAGGTGTTCCAACATCCCCCCTTAATCCGAAGGGGTATGTGTGAGTCCAAAAAAAGAGTTGTAATACAAATCTGCAAAGTATACATGGTAGCACTTGGGATGAATCAACTCTCTGAAATGTTGGAAAAAGGAGGTGGTTTAAGGATGACCACCAACACTGGAACGCAAAACTTGTTGCAGTTCCCGAAACTCTTCCAAAACTAGCAAGAAGCTGAAAGCTTCTGCTAGAGGAATTGTCCCTCATAAAAAAAGGTAGACCTTCAACCTAAAAGAAGGGAGGTCTACTACCTGTGATGGTTTTAGGATTACCTACAACTCTAGAATGCTTTGAAGCATTTCCTGGAACTCAACCAAATATGGCAAGAAGCTGAAGGCTTCTGCTAGAGGAAGTGTTCCTCATATATGAAAAGGAGACCTTCGACCTAAAAGAAGGGAGGTCTACTACCTATGATGGTTTTAGGTTATCCACCAACCAAATATGATGGTTTAAGGTTTTCCACCAACCAAAGGCATCCTCATGGGCATCTGTGTCTCTGGCTACATCTCTGAATCTGGAATGACGAATTGTGGCTCAGGCTCGCTTGAACTGCTGTGTCTCTGGCTACAACTCTGAATATGGAATGAGATATTGTGGCTTAGGCTCGCTTGATCTAACGTCGAAGCTTGTACATGACCACCATTTTCCCTCCTGTTAGGGACAAGGTGAGATGATGGCGAAAACTCAACTGCAAGTTTGTTCAATATGCGTGAACAAGTTCTTACATGTGTCATAAACATCTTCTTAGCTACTGATGCCCATTGCCAAGAAGCGATCCATCCAAGATGAATCTTTGTTCTTGCAGGAGGCTTGTTTCTGAAGCTATCTGAAGAGTGGGTGTGCCGACCACAGTGCTTTTATGGATGAAGATCAAAACAGTGATCTTTCATATGGACAACTCGATCACAATGTTGGCATTTTACAATCTGTTATTATGGAAGCGGAACAGGATCTGGAACAGTTGCAGGTGAACTGTCATACATGAATCCGGCACTCTGAAATATGATGGGCTTTGTGTAGTCGGGAATATGAAAGGACACATCCTTGTCATATCCAAGAAAATTTCGGTGCTTGTTGTGGACAAGCTCTTCCCAAGTTTTGATGATGGGCTTGAGAAGTGCAGGCTGAACTGCTGCATCTACATGTACATCTGCTCTAGTACAAGGAACTGAATGTGGATCAACAGAAACTTTACTGACATGCTGCTGATGGGAGTCAATCTCAATCTTCTGAACAGAAACGGGTTCAAAATGGTGACTCTTTTGCTTAAGTTCATCTTGCTGAAGCTAAGATTCCAACTGCAAAAACTCAATCTTCTATGTGCATCTTGCAAACAACTTTGAATGTTACAAAGAGCATTCTTGCTCATTTTTATCATGTCATCAACATTTGAATGAATGAGGTTTTTCAACAACTCTAATGCCTCATTGATTTTAGCCATTTTGACAACTTAGGCTCAAAAAATAAAGGGTGTCGGCTTCAACCGAAAATGCACCTGTTTACAATGTGATTCAACAACAAATACAAATGACTCCAAAGAATTTCCAACTATGGAAATCTCAAAGTACAAAGTGTGCTCCTCAAATGATGGAGGACAATCAACAATGAGTTACATCAACAACTCAAATTTATTGATCGCAACTATGAAGAAGATGCAAATTCCACTCACAATACAATGTCAATATCTCTGCAAAAATATTTTGTAAATATGCAGCTAAAAACACTTGTGCAAGAATCCTTTAAGGCAGCTGAATTTTCCTTCAAAGAGTTGTTTTGCACCAATAACAACTCGTCTTCAAATGTCAATTTCTTCAAAAAATCACCCTTATGCCACAAATCACACAATGTCAAATCTGCAATTTTCTCTATATATAGTCCATGCCATTTCTTCAATTCTGCTGTTCATTTCTTCTTCTGCTCTTTGTCTTTTCCTCTCTCTCCGTTTTTTTTTTTTTTTCTTTAATTAATTAAAAAATGAATTAATTTTTTTGAGATTAATTAAAAAATGGGGAAAGGGATTATAATAGAAATGGAAGGGAATTTGATAAATTAAAAAGGGATGGGGGGTGGGAAAACTAAAGGAAATGTTAATAAAAAAGGGATGGGGGGTAATTTAATTAAAAAGGAAGGAGGTATTAATTTAAAAGGAGGGGAAGGAGAATTTTCAAGATATAAAAAACGAATTTTATAATGGGATGGCCGAATGGCCAAGTTAAGAGGGAGAGGGAAGGCGTTATGGAGAGGAGGGGATTAATTATAGTGATAAGGGGCAGCGTGGGGGTGGAAGAGCGCTGGTGAGGGGGTGGTAGTCGGGTAGGAGGAATGGAAGTGGGATGCACGAGGTGAGGCGAGATTGTAGTGTGAGCGTTGGACGGGTATAGTGTCGAGTGCGGTTAGTTGAGGGGGTGTGAAGTGTGGAAGTAGTAGATAGCAGGGTAGGGAAAGCTATAAGGTTCGAGTGGGATCTACGTGGAGGGCAGGTATGGGCAGGCCGCGGGGCAGCGTATGTGTGTTGGGGAGAGCAGAGTTTAGTAGCAGGGGCGTGGCATAGGAGAGTGGCCAGGTGTGGTGAGGGAGGGTCGTGGAGTGAGGGGGTATGGGGATAGCGCAGAGTGCCAAGATATGAGGGAGGGTTGGTTGGAATAGTGGGAAGCTCAAATGGCATGCGAGCGGGGTGGGGAATTAATAAAATTTAAGATTATAAATGAGAGGGCAGAGAGTGATGAGGGTCGAGCTGTAGGAGAGGGTGGATTTGCAGAAATAATATTTTTATTTTTTTTTATTTTTTTATTTTTTAAAACAGCAGAGAGTAGAGGAGTAAGAATAACAGTAGAATTTTTTCTTCTTCCAAATATAGAGCAGGACTTTTCTGGAAATTATAGCAGTAAAAAATCCAACAGTATAAAATGTAGATATGAAGAATTTTTCAACAAAAAAACTCAGATTTATTTTGCAGTAAAAAACTCATAAACTTCTTCAGAAATCCAATTTAAACAATATTCCGGCAGCTCTCCAAATTACAGAATTTAATGGGCAGAAATTGCAAGAAGAAATCAACCTTCAGATGTGCAGTGCTGCTTTTTTTTTCAAAACCAATGCCAGAATGCTGCCAATTTCTGAATGCTGCTCCTTCTCCAAAACCACTTTCTGAATGCAGAAAAATGTCTGCTGCAGAAACTCTGAGTGCTACAAAAAAGTCAAGATTTTTTGCAGATATGCACAGGCCATAAACACAAATGGCTCACTCAATTTGGAGCAGGGCCAGCAATCGCCCACTCTGATACCATGTTAAACACCATATTAAGCACACACATGGTGTATGAGAAGAATAAACACACACACAAGAGACTCAACACACAATGAAAGATAAGCGTGAGGCTTTCTTATTTTTCCATTATACATGATGTACATTTATAATACAATGGTGTGACTCTTGGTTTCATATTCCAAGGTCACTTGGACTCCATTGTGACTTTTCGCATTCCACACCTACCCATGTAGGATTAGGTGTTCCAATAGTTATCACTAAATTGAGGCTGATGGGTTGCTTCAACAATCAACTTAGAGTAACTATTTCAGACCACTTTTAGTTGGAACTTAGCCTTTCCAACCTAAGAGGTCTCTCTCAAGGTAATGTATAATTATATTCAATAGGAATTTTTTAGAGACAAATATGGCTAACTCTGAATGTATTTGAATATTTTTTAATGCAGGTGAAGGATTTTGATAAGTAGCTACCATTGGGCATGGATTCAAAGGGAACTCAATTACATGAAAAAAATCTAACATGGAAGCTGAGGCATGTGTGTATTCTCATCAAAACACAAATTGAACAGTAAACCATATGCATACAGGAAATTGGAGCATGACTAAACATAAATTCCAAGTGATTATACATAAATCCAACTACATAAAAATCAAAAACATAGGTAAAAAAACACATGTGAGAACACATAATGAATCTCAAGTCTGATAGAAGTCTTTTGCAACTGTATATTACTGCCTTGAAATTTTTACAAAAGTATCTAGTAACATGACATCAATCAACCCACTCTTAGTCCTCTCATCTACATATTTATAGAGAGAGGACTCATACAAATGGTTTTCCACCTTAGTTGGCTTTGAATTCCTACCTAAGAGACCAATTTCAAATAGGATTACATCACTTGGATACTTCCTAGGGATATTTTGTGTTTGGCAGAGTTTGAATACAAAAAGGACTCTTCTTTCATTAAATAACTCAACAAGTCTATTTAATAACCCTTATCAACTACAAAAAACTAATTTTCTGAGTGCACTAGACTGCTAATGTGTCATCGTGCCATGTGGATGTTGAGGTGGACCTCTTCCAACTCGAACTTTACATTTTTTATACAAATCTGGCTAGTGAAAATTCTGAAAACGTAGGCCTTGAATATGAGTGCATAATTTCAAAACCCTGATGGCTTTGCAAAAAATGAGAGAGTTTTTTGTATATGGGCCTCTGTTGAAGAAAAACCTTTTTCATATTTCCAAAATTATTTTTCATTTGGTCAGAAATTAAACTTGAAGTTCACTGCTAAAATAGTCATCTACAGGAAATTTCATAGCGCTCATTCTGTAGCAAACTCCAAAATCCACCTTTTTCATAAACTTTTGTTATACAGAATTTTAATCTACGGATAAACTAAATTCCCTAAGTGTGGTGTTCCTTCACTCATAACAACAAAAGAAAGACAACTACTATTTTCTCTAAGACAAATAGATATACATAAAGGAAAAGAAGCCTACTTGTGATACTTTCACTCTCCTCCTTCTGTCATTGTTATCGTCGCTGTCAATCCAACTCAAACCGCTAGATCGATTCCTGCAATCAAATTCAGAGAACAGCAAACAACATACAAATATACAATCATCTACTTATCTTAATCAAATCAAACTGATTAGATCTGAGAATAAATACATCATCAAGAATACATTTCACAAGATATAGACATATGTATTGAGAAAATGAACAAATATCTTTATTAATAGAGTAGGAGGAGAAGATTATAACCAATGGACTCTTGTAGAAGGCACTGGCCATGTGGAGATTCCTGGAACAATGACGATTTCACTCCCAGGTGACCAACGCACCCTTGAGTGTTGGGAAGTGCATTGCATTTCACCCTTGCATGGAGGTATATGCATTGCAATGTAGTTATTCCCTTGCAAATGAGCGTTCGTGAGTCAGTGGATCACATAATATATACTTCAAACCTTGGAAATCTCACAATTTAAGCCATGAATGGAATGTCTTCACTTAGGGTATATAGCAACTGAAATATAAGGGGATGATAGACCATATTCATTGGTCCTGGGGGATGATGCCCAATTTTACCAGGTCTTGGGGGATGATGCCCAAATTGACCTATAATAGCTGCCCCCTAAAGCATGAAGTCAAAATAATAATAGTATTTGGATGAGATTCTTTACGATGTGATGAGTAGGATCTGAAGTGGGCGGTGACCTGCATCAATTTTCAATACATTACATCATGATATCTTATATCTTGGACATGAATTTCTGAGGGAGGCATACCCATGCTCAGCACATAAATTATCATAACATGTACATAATTCGGAAATTCATATACGTCGGAAAGTTTCCCGATATAGAAATTCCTACAGATATATTCCCATGTTTGGATGACGATCTGTATGTAAAGCCATCATACAGATGATGTGTACAACAATCCTGAAATCGCAACCCGAATGGATGAAACTAGATCTAGGGTCTTCTTATCTCGTTCACTCGATCATTCAGGTACAAGTATAACCACGCAAATATATGATCTGAAGTCAAACATAGGAAGACATCGTCTGATTACCAGCTAATGATGTGAGTTGTTAACAGACATGAGAAAACCACCATTGATGTTAATGGATCTCAAGGTACTACAGCACAATTTGAAAGCGCGTTAATAGATCATTGATTTCGAACGCCAAAAAAAATATTTCGCTCGAAGGTTTGGAAGCAAGAAACTTGTTGATGATGTAGCAAGCCCCAAGGTACTAGAAGATGTTTCTAAGTTAACTTCCTAGATTATGAGCTAATGTCGACAGGAAGCAACTTTATCGCGAAACGGGAGTAATGATTTTGGAGACAAAGTGTGACTTGATATAGCAATTTTCAGGGATGACTACCATGAAAATGAAGGTTTATGAGTATTGCAAAAAGATGAGGAATTATTAGATGATTTTTCTTGAACATATCGGCGACACTTAAATGAGTTGGTAGCATTGACCCAAAACCACATATATCATATGATGAACCAATGGTATGATGAACCGTCAAGAAGATTACCCAACCCAAAATTCACGATGATGGAGTGAAAGTGTCATGTTCAAGAGTGACTTGCTACCATAAAGTGTTCTGCTCTTTTTCCCAAATTTTCCCTAGTCATTGTTGACTAGTACCTCTTTATTTTTTAACAAGCTTAAGGAGGGTAACATATGCTTGATCTATAATTCGACCCTTCGGGTGAATCCATCGCTATTTAATAATTTAATGAGTCTAGAAATAAAAGAAACTCGATCTTGCCATGATCGAAAATTCCGTCGCTATTTTATGTTTTAACGAGTCTGACGACAGTGAAAGCCCAGTCCTTTCTCATGTTTAAAGAGTTTTAAAAAGAGGACAAAAGAAAATTCCATGAGTCATTTTTCGTAAATTCGTCGCTTAGGTCCAAAAAAGTGTAAAATGATACCTAATAAAACCTCGCCATGTTCGACTAAGGTTTTCCTTTTTCGTAAATAATCTATCTCGGTTCGGAAAAGGGTTAAACTTATACTAAGTAGATGTCATTTCATTTAATTTTACGAGCTCGAAAAGACAAGTGCTCGGAAATCTTTTCACAATATCGGAGTCTGAAAAGAGCTAAAAGAAGACTCCATGGGGTTCCTTTTTCGCAGTTATTAAAGCTTGAAAAAGAGATAAAAGTGTGCTTTAACTCCTTCATTTTTATCAAAGCTTGAAAAATAAGGATAGAAGTATGCTTTGTGGTCAAATCATTCTTGAATAACTGTGCACGCTAAACTCATTGTATCAACTGTAAAACCTATTCAGAAAACCATCAAATAGATTAAAAATACATGTGTAATAGAAAAAATGAATTAAAACCATAGTCACAGCATTAAATATGATTTAAAATAATCAAATTGACTAATTAAAAGAGTTTTTACCATTCCAAAGTTACCATTTGAAAATTAGGAGCTCTAAACCAGTTTTTTCCCCCAAACTTCAACGGTCGATTGTGATAGTTTCAGTGGATGATTTCTCTTTTCGTTTGATCTAGGTTGGAGATATGAACCTTATCTTTCTTTTATTATCATTTTCATTGCATTTCATGGTCAATTTTTAGGTTTTTGATCCCCTTAGGGTAAATATATCACATTATGAGGGCAACGCACCCTTGAATGCAAAAAGGTGCATTGCAGTGTACTGAAATTGAAGGCCAAATGCAGTACAACGCTTTGTCCCTTGACCTGGGGTGCGTTGGGCGCATTTCTCATGTTTTTTCTTATTGTGTGCCAAAAATTTCCCAATTTTTTTGCATGATATGGATCCTAATGAAGCTTATGATTTTGTTTCAAGTATTCATCGGATCAAAATGATGATTACATGGCGAGAAAGAGAACATGAAGAACATAATATGATTTCCCTAAACGATCTGGGTACAATAAGAGCCCTCAGAGATTGCGGTTTGCTTAAATACTTAATATTGTTAGGGATGAGGTAGCAAATGGAACTATTGGAGTTCATATTTCGTTCATAGGATCCAATATTGCAGTATTTTCACATTGGGGACAAAGTTCTCCCAATATTGGTGGAGGAAATTTACTTTCTCACTCGATTATCGAGGCGAGGTTCTCCCATTTCCCTTGCAAGATCTGCTCTTGGAGGAGAGTCGGTGAGGGATTACATAAGCCAATATTGTCATCCATGTACTGAACTGAATAAATATCCATGATGTGTGTGATATATCTTTGAGAACCATACTTTTTACTATCGCAAAGCTTGTCGGTTCTGCAATACTACATGTTGCAAACATATCATATATGCAGTATGCACTTGAGTGTTTAGAACCAATAGTATTCAACTGGGCTAATGCAGTACTCTTTCAGATGAAATAACAATTGACTAAATAAAGGGGTGGCTGGAAGAAGAATTTCAACTATGGCTCGATCCTGATTTCCCTCGCCTTAGAGTGGATTCCATTGATACAGCCACAGCATGTTACACTGGGCATATATGGCCATAGATATCTACGGATGCAGAGATGGGTTGAACTGATGGCTAGACATGCTGGTCAATAAACCATCATATTCTCTACTGCATTATTTTCTGGTTCAGACAACAAATGGTCGCCATAAATCAGTATACATACGTAGGCATAGATTTCTCAGAGATCCAGACTTGATTCTACCAGATGGTGCTCAATGGGGTGCAATAGATAAGAATTTTTTGACCATTTTTTTTATTTTTCTAAGGTTTCTACATGTTTTTGCATTTTGATGTTTCTCAAGACTAAAATAAAGTTTTGATGTACATATTTGTGGGTCAGGTTCGACCAGTGGGTCAACCAGAGCAGGGAGCAGATGACCCAACATAGAGGGCTATCGGGAGAGAAGTCCTTCTGGATTTAGATATGACTTAGACTCTTGCTGAGCTACAGCATCATATGGAGGGATTGATTTTTGGAATTTTGGATTGCGGGATCGAAGAGTTACCTATGAGATTGTAGCGCCACACTATTGGCATTCCTAACCGTTGGATGGTGTTGGAAATATCATGTAATGTGTTGTCCTTGATGGCAACCTACTTGATGAAGTTGTCCTTGATGGAAACCTACTTGATGAGTTGCCTATGATAAGCAACCTATGTGTTAAAGATGTAAGAATCATGTATCTACAGATCAGTTCATATGTGACAGAGAAAATAATTCCAGTATGTGTGAGAGAAATTTTATTTTTAATATGTCACAATGTATACGTGGGTTTGTAAAGGCAAAGTCGCATATGCACGCAGATAAGTACGTCCCAAGTCACATATGCCTATTTGTGCTCCAAATTTATAATACCAGGGGGCTTTACCATGGTATTAGCCCACAGTTTTGAGCGTTGTATTATCTGTTTGATTCCGTCCAGGATTACCATCAGCAATTGAGTGGTTTTGACTCATGGTATGGGTAAAAGCTAAATCTAGTTAAGGCAAAGAAGATCATAGTGCAAGGTGTGCATGAGTAAGGGTTGTTAATGAATGAAATGTTCTCTAAGGAATATTTTCATGGATGAATTCTATTTTTAATTGATAGATCTGAATCTATGATGCTCCCGTGGATATGATGATGGTTCAAGATCTTTAGATTCAAAACTCGAAATCTAAGGTTCAATATCTCTACATCTGAAAATGATGAATCTCTAGGTTGATCTACTAAAGAAATGATGAAGAACTAGCGCAAGTCTGCTGAAGAAAATGAATAAATCTGGGTAATTTTTATAGATCTGGCCAATTCTGCAAAATATAAATTTACAGATCTATACGCTAGTTGGTTTCAGTAAAAGCACGTATATACGTGGGTTCGCTTCATTAAAAGTGCGTATGGCAGTTAGGGTTTTCTGAATAATACACAGAAATATATGCAGGTTGGTGTGCAAAAAAGCGCGTATGTACGCGGCTTCAGTAAAGCAAAGTAGCGTATGCTATTTGAATTAATGACTTTTCAAGGTTGAGTTTGTATCTACATATCTATTCTAAAGTCTGGGTTATTTCTGAAGTTCTAGTTATAGTGTTTTCACTGTTCTAATTGAAGTATTGGGAAAAGTTTATGATTGTTGATAAAGGGTGTGCATATGTCTGGGTATTGAATGAATGCTTCACTCTGAAGTATATCTACAAGGAATGGGTTGCATTTTATTGATAGATCTGAATTAATAATGCACCTATGAATAAAATGATGGATCAGGATCTCTAGACCTGAAATGACTATATATCTTCTAGATCTGTTTATGGAATGTTTAGATCTAAGAGGTGGCGAACGTTTTCTAAAGTGAAGGGTAAGATCTGAACTATTTATCTATTCTGGAGAGTTTTGTAGCCCTGCAATGTTTGCAGATATATATGCAGGTTCGTCACAGCGAAAGCACGTATATACGCGGGTTATTTTTAGAAAAAGCGCGTATGGAATCTAACGTCAGTCCTGAAATAGTTGCAGATATATACGCAGGTTTGTCTCTATGAAAGTGCGTATATACGCGGGTTCAGTGAAGTAAAGGTGCGTATGAAATCTAAGGTTTTGCTAAAGTGTGCAAAAGGAAATCTCTGATCTATTTTGTTGTATTACTTTTGTCTGTCAAGATGTCTTCATACAGATCTGAGTTGTTTGAATACTGATTATGTTGCTAGTTGATTATGATTAAAGATCAATTGTTGGTTGATTGGTTGATGATTCAATGAATGAATTGATGGAGTTATAAGTTTCAGTTTGATGTTCTTTGAGCTTAAATGTGTGGAGTGGGTCCAGTCTGAAAATCTGATGAAAAGAGGCCTATAAGTTGTGTTGTGTGGAAGCTGTTGGATCTAGTATGAAAATTGATGAAACATGGTCCATGGTGGAGATGAGGGTCGAAGCCTTCAGTGATGGGGTTGTAGCTCCCTTCCAGTGGTAGCTGGTAATTGAGATCAGGGGGTAGTAGCTCCCTTCCAGGAGTGGCTAGTAAATGAGATCAGGGGGTTGAAGCTCCCTTCCAGTAGTAGCTGGAGAACAAGAGAAGGTTGCAACCTTCTGCAGGTGGGTTCCTGCGTGCTAGTATGAGTTTGCGCTAGTACATGATTGTAAGCAGTTTTATTTATAATAAATATTGAAGACAGAGACAACAACAGTGGTGGTTTTCTCCCGAATTGGGTTTCCACCTTAAATCCTGGTGTTCATGTGTGTTGTTTCTGTGTGATGATTTATTCTATTCTTACTGCACATGCTTACTTCTTACTAAACATCTGATGAATGAATGATTCACTGATCTAAGTAAATAATTATATGCATAATAAGATCTCTGTTAATACGCAATTTTTCTTAAGGATATCCGCGTGTATACGCGAGTTGGGTTCATTAAAGTCGCGTATGGAATTTAGTAAGGAAAAAGTAAAAGTTTTGAGTAAGTTCTAAATACTGATTCACCCCCCCCCCCTCCTCTCAGTATTTTTCCGAACAATTGGTATCAAAGCAGGTCCTTCTGAAGTAGCTTGATCGCTTAAAGGAGATTCGTCTCAATGGGAAGGAAGAAAAAGAAGAGGGCTACTCAAAGAAATAAGATATCTCAGAAATTGTGTATAGCAGAAAATGAAGAAGATGAAACAGGTATTGATAATTGTTCTTGTGATTCACTTCCTTGTGCATGCAATGGTGAAGATAGTGAAAACCAAAGTGAAATTAATGTTATGGATCTAGAAGCAGTAATTTCAAATCTCAAGATTAAAGTTGAAGATCAACAAATATTATTTAATGAGATGGAATATATCTATAAATATATGATCTCTAGAGTGAATGGACAGATAAACAAGTATCAAAGGTTGCAGGATGAAGTAACCAATCACAGTGAAGGACTTGAAGCAAAAATCATCTCTCTTAAAGCAGATCTAGAAAAATCAAATAAGAAGAATGAAGAACTTCTACAAACATGTGAAGAAAAATAAAATGAGTTGAAAGAAGAAATTCTAACTTTGAATAAGCAAGTAGAAGAAGGAAAGAGGGTAGAAGAAAGTATGAAGAAGCAGTGCCAAAGATTGGAAGTTGAGGTAAACATTTTAAAAGGTAAATTATAGGAAAAGGATAAACACTTGAGGTTTCAATATAGTACTAAGATTCTGGATAATATTCTTAGTAGTCAAAGGTCTCCTTCTATTAAATTTGGTCTTGGTTTTCATGAAACTATTAAAGGATAATCTATTTCACAAGACAATGCTAAAGATTCAAAGGATATCAATGCAAAACCTGAAGTGTTTAAAGAAACAAAAAGGCAACCGACAATCATGAATTCTAAAAGGAAATCATTCGCTCCTAAATATAGAAGTATCAATCGATTCTCTCCTTTAATCAATAATGTTGAATGCTGTATATGTCATAATTATGGACATGTTGCAGCCAAGTGCAGAAGCAAATTGCTTCAGTCAAAAACAGATAGACACTACACAGAAAGACAGTCAGCTCCCAGGTACTCAGGTTTCTTTAAGGGATATTGTTTTTCATGCAGCAATTTTAGTCATAAAGTAGTAGATTGCAATAGAAGAAATAATAGAAAAACATATTATGATTCCTATGCTCCCTTTTCTGGTCACATAAGATGTTATTCTTGTAGCAAGTATGGGCATGTAGAAAAAGAATGCAGATTAAGTATGATGAGCAGATCTAAGAAATTGGAGAATTTCCAGCAAACCTAGAAAAAGAAGAAGCTTCAGTCAAAAACGTAGGGAATTTTGACTCTACTGTAGTCATCCACTTGTAAATTTTACTTCTCATAATGACTGTAGGAGTGATGTGAGAGTCATTATAGGAATCAGTAATGTATCATCACAGGGGGAGCAATATATGGTTATTCCCATGGTTGGTTTGGTAATGCTGGTTATGTTTATTTCTAACAATGCATCTGATGTTACAAGAGAAGACAAGTACAGGTGGTATAAGTTCAGGGGGAGACGGAGTTGTGAATTTTTCTATATTTCACTTTCTATCCACGAGTTTCATGAACTAAAGCCACGTATACACGTGAGTTCCAATGGTGAAAGTTGTGTATGTTTTTCTCTGATAAGAAAAACAGTGAGGAAGACTCAAAAACAGTTTCTGATATGATGCTGACAGTAATAAATTTCTTGATCTGATGTTGATGGTTATAACTGCTGATATGATTTTGAGTTCTGATTATCCACTTCATAAAGATACTTTGATGAATTGGTTGGTGAAGATGTTCAGGATGCTCAGGCTTAGGGGGAGAATTCAGCCTTGCTGTGAATAATTCATTGTTGGCATTATGATATGATCTCTCTCTTGAGGTATTTTGGTCTTAAAAAGTCATATCTATAATTTGATGAATCAAATCAAATGTTCACCTCCCATATCCATTATGTGTGATAATAAAAGTGCCATCAGTATCTCAAAGAATCCTGTTATGCATTCCAAGACCAAGCACATTCCTATCAAGTATCACTTCCTACGTGAACAGGTGCTTGAAAAAAAGGTGAAATTGGAGTATATTCCCTCCAAAGAACAAGTTGCTGATATATTTACTAAACCTCTTCCCAGGGAAGCCTTCGAATATCTCAGACAAAAGTTGGGAGTTATCTCTGCCTCTCAGAAGATCAGATCTGCTTAAATTCAAAAGAATAATTTGGATACGTGGATTTCATAAAGGACAGTCGCGTATATACGCGAGTTTATATACAGAAAGCCGCGTATGGGTTTTTGTTGGCATAATTTTATGGGTCAGCATTTTCAAAACAGTTGTGGTGTTGTTGGGTATCTCTGGTGATGTTCCAGTTCTCACATTTCTGTTTCATTCTCTATTTTTTATGAAGATTCCTTGATGTTTTTTTGTTGAAAGTATTCAAGGTGCACATGCTAAGGGGGAGCACTTGTCCTATGGGAAAGGATGCATTGTTGGCATTCTAAGTGTTTGTTGTGGTCTTATCTCATGATTGAGATTCATTGGAATTGTTTATAAAAAGTCATTTGATGAAAAGGTCATGTTGAGACCTATGATGTAAAATTGTTATATTCAGTCATGTAAGTACTTGGTCAAATTTGTAAACCCACTTTGTTGGGTAGTTGAGTCAAAATTTGTAAACCCACTTGGTTGGGTAGTTCAGTCAAATATGTAATTCCACTTGGTTGGATCATCGATGTAAGTATGAGTCCTTGGTAATAGGAATGGTCATACTTGGTTGAGTTATAGAGTCATGTACTCCATTGAAACATCTGTCTAAAGTTTCATCATGAACTCAGGGGGAGCATGGTAAATTCAGTGCAATTCAGATCTACAAAGTTCATCTTTCTACAAGGGAAGAGAAACCTTGTTTTGGTTTTGATCCGCCCTTTTCCCTTGATGTCAAAGGGGGAGAGTATCATGGTGTTTGAATAATAGTTTTTGAATAATGGTTATGATTAATGTATCTATCTGTTATGGTTATCAAACACCATCGTGGTTTTCATCAAGTCCAAAGGGGGAGATTGTTGGCAATATGATGTAATGTGTTGTCCTTGATGGCAACCTACTTGATGAAGTTGTCCTTGATGGAAACCTACTTGATGAGTTTCCTATGATAAGAAAACTATGTGTTAAAGATGTAAGAATGATGTATCTACATATCAATTCATATGTGATTGAGAAAATAATTTCAGTATGTGCGAGCGAAATGTTATTTTTAATTTGTCACAATGTATTCGCGGGTTTTTAAAGGCAAAGTCGCATATGCACGCGGATAATTACGTCCCAAGTCACATATGCCTATTTGTGCTCCAAATTTATAATACCAGGGGGCTTTACCATGGTATTAGCCCACAGTTTTGAGCGTTGTATTATCTATTTGATTCCGCCCAGGATTACCATCAGCAGTTGAGTGGTTTTGACTCAAGGTATGGGTAAAAGATAAATATATTTAAGGTGAAGAAGATCATAGTGCAAGATGTGCATGAGTAAGGGTTGTTAATGAATGAAACATTCTCTAAGGAATATTTGCATGGATGAATTATGTTTTTAATTGATAGATCTGAATCTATGATGCACCCGTGGATATGATGATGGTTCAAGATCTCTAGATCTGAAGATGATGAATCTCTAGGTTGATCTACTGAAGAAATGATGAAGAATTGGCGCAAGTATGCTAAAGAAAATGAATAAATCTGGGTAATTTTTATAGATATGGCATGTTCTGCAAAATATAAATTTACAGATCTATACGCTAGTTGGTTTCAGTAAAAGCGTGTATATACGCGGGTTCGCTTCATTAAAAGCACGTATGGAAGTTAGGGTTTTCTGAAGAATACACAAAAGTATACGTAGGTTGGTGTGAAGAAAAGCGCATATGTACGCAGCTTCAGTAAAGCAAAGTAGTGTATGCTATTTGAATTAATGATTGTTAAGGGTTGAGTTTGTATCTACATATCTATTCTAACGTCTGGGTTATTTCTGAAGTTCTAGTTACAGTGTTTTCACTGTTCTAATTGAAGTATTGGGCAAAGTTTATGATTGTTGATAAAGGGTGTGCATATGTCTAGGTATTGAATGAATAATTCACTCTGAAGTATATCTGCAAGGAATGGGTTGCATTTATTGATAGATCTGAATTAATAATGCACCTAAGAATAAAATGATGGATCAGGATCTCTAAACCTGAAATGACTATATATCTTCTGGATCTGTTTATGGAATGTTTAGATCTGAGGTGTGGAGAATGTTTTCTGAAGTGAAGGGTAAGATTTGAGTTTTTTATCTGTTCTGAAGAGTTGCACATCCCTGCAACGTTTTCATATCTATACGCAGGTTCGTCACAGCGAAAGCGCGTATATACGCGGGTTAGTTTCAGAAAAAGCACGTATGGAATCTAAGGTCAGTCCTAAAATAGTTGCAGATATATATGCAGGTTTGTCTCTGTGAAAGCGCGTATATACGCGGGTTCAGTGAAGTAAAAGTGCGTATGAAATCTAATGTTTTGCTGAAGTGTGCAGAAGGAAATATCTAGTCTATTTTTCTATATTACTATTGTTTGTCAAAATATCTTCATACAGATCTGAGTTGTTTGAATACTGATTATGTTGCTAGTTGATTATAATTAAATATCAGTTGTTGGTTGATTGGTTGATGATTCAATGAATGAATTGATGGAGTTATAAGTTTCAGTTTGATGTTCATTAAGCTTAAATGTGTGGATTGGATCTAGTCTGAAAATATGATGAAAAGAGGCCTACAAGATGTGTTGTGTGGAAGCTATTGGATCCAGTATGAAAATTGATGAAACGTGGTCCATGGTGGAGCTGAGGGTCGAAGCCTTCAGTGAGGGGGTTGTAGCTCCCTTCCAGTGGTAGTTGGTAAATGAGATCAGGGGGTAGTAGCTCCCTTCTAGGAGTGGCTGGTAAACAAGATCAAGGGATTGAAGCTCCCTACCAGTAGTAGCTGGAGAACGAGAGAAGGTTGCAACCTTCTGCAGGTGGGTGCCTACGTGCTGGTATGAGTCTACGCCAGTACATGATTGTAAGCAGTTTTCTTTATAATAAATATTGAAGACAAAGACAACAGCAGTGGTGGTTTTCTCCTGAATTGGGTCTCCACCTTAGATCCTGGTGTTCATGTGTGTTTCTCATGTGTGATGATTTATTCTGTTCTCACTGCACATGCTTACTACTTACTAAACATTTGATGAATGAATTATGCACTTATCTAAGTAAAGAATTATATGCATAATAAGATCTCTGGTAATACGCAAGTTTTCTTAAGGATATTCGCGTGTATACTCAAGTTGGGTTCATTAAAGTCGCGTATGGAATTTAGTAAGGAAAAGGTAAAACTTTTGAGTAAGTTCTAAATACTGATTCACCCCCCCCCCGCTCTCAATATTTTTCCCAACATATGGGGTTATTGCATAGGATAGCTAGATCAGTAGCTTATTATCACGAGCATCACTAGCTTACTTTGAAATTTTGCATACATTTTAAGTTCAGATGACCAATGTTTCTTGGGCAAAAATTTGTAAAAACCTATAACTATCTATCAATTTGTTTTTAGTGTCTTCCTATGTTTATTGCACAATCCTATTCAATTATGTGATGTGAATTGAAAATATGTCTTTACATGTGTTGCAAATTTCTGTTTAAAACATAATTCGCTAAGGAATCAGTTAATGTGTTCAAATTTCTGGAAATTTTTAATATTGAATGTAATCAAAATGTCCTTCCAAAAGTCAAACTCTTAGGAACATACGAGCCAGTGTTGGGTTTAGAACAGTGTAAACGCTAGTAAGTTTCAGTACAACCAGTTGTGAGTATAACCTAATGATGATACAGTTAATACCAAATGAAATGGCATGAGAGAGAAGTTTGAACAACATGTTATACTTAGTGATATTGTTTGTATATAGAATGATACAAATCCCTTAAAAAATCACTAACTCGCTGCCTAGATAGAAAATGGCCCATGTTGTAAAGGATAGGTTCTGTGTACTATGACTAGCACCATCAGAATACCCAACAAATGGTTCCAAAGATTCAGACATCTGTGATGAAATGTAAAGTGGATTACTACCTTCAAGAAACTATAGAAAAACAAACTAAAACAGCAAATGAAAATCAAAATCATATATACAATATAATACAAAATTTTACTACACTCAACTAAGCATACTAACATTTAAGATACAGCCCATTTTGAGGCTACGCAATGGAATTCCGTCATAATCAACTAACTCATAGGTGCCCTTAGCTAGAACTCTTTTTACAATGTAGGGTCCATGCCATAGTGGCTCAAATTTTCTTGTACCTATCAAATCAACTTCCAGATCATAAAGTAAGACCAGATCACCTTCTGAGAAGATGCGAGGCTGGACATGTTGGTCATATTGCACCTTAATTCGTCTCTTATGCGCTTCATTTCCAATGTGGCTTCACGACACGTTTTATCTAGATGGATGAGGTTAAAAAGACTCGCTTCTTCAGTAGAGGTGTCAGGTAACAAGTCAACGATGAGTTTTAACAAAGGTATTTCACATTGGATAGGCAACATATCTTCCAAACCATTCACCAATTGAAAGGGGGTAAATCTGGTTGCATTTCTCACCGAGGTTTGATATTCCCACAAAGCCAAGTACAGGATTAAATTCCAATTTCATTTATGAAATCCTATCATTTGTTGAGGCATTCACTTAATAATATTGTTAATAGCTTTGTTGAAAAGGTAAATCCTCTCTGTAGACAGAGGCGATCCCTACTAGCCCAGATTGGGTCTAGCAACAATCAGGTCACGCAGCGACGTAGGTTCCTAGTTACAAAACGACAAAAATCATAACGAATTGCCTACCTCAAATCCTACGCAGTGGTCGTTGAAGAAAAGGTGATGCTTCTCGTCCCTTTATTGGTAGATCACGATCCTTCCACTCAACACGTCCGAATACCTACACACATGCAAAGGATACAATGACATACAACATAAAATCTAAAACCTATAACCATACATCAGTCAGAGAGGATGTAATTCATTGCATAAAGAAATAGACGCATGAATGGAACCATAATCAAAGTCGTTTATCATTAAAATAACAAAGGAAAGATACAACCCAAAGCTCTGACACTTGATATTCCTTCAGCGGGGTTGACAGCAGACCACGTCTCAACAAAGCTTGTCGGAAACGGGACGAAGCTCTCTCTCTTTGGCTTGGCTCTCAACAGTTGTCTGACTATAGTTTCCTTCCTACAAGTTTAGCTAGCTTGCTAAGGGAGAAGGCAAGCTTTTATAGATGGAGGAAGGGGAGTTGGGATCCCTATAATCATGGGATTGGCCCTATCTCTAAGGAAGCTTCCATGATAGGTGGAAAACCACTTCCCATACATGGAGATCTGGAGCCAAACCACCCAACTCCTTTTGGTGACTCGTTCAAGAGTTTGTTGGAATCAAACTTCTGCCATTTATTTTTTTTTTAAATCCATTATTAAGCTTGGCATGAGTGAGACACAGGGACAGAGCGCCAGTTGGTGCGCCCTCTATGGTGGATTTTCCCCATTGGCGTGAGGGCTAAACTGGCTAGTCGCGCCAAGGAAAAAATATCTGTTTTTAGGGTTTTTTAGAGGAAACTTTCTTCAGAGGAATGTTTTTCCTTATGAAAGAGGATGCCATGAAAGTGGTTTTAGGTCATGTCACTACTCACAAGTCACAGAAAAATCCCTCCAATGTGAAGGATGGGGGATTGCAGGGATGGTGACAAAATAATTTGTAACAGATTCCCCCTAAAGCATGAGGCCCGAGAGAGAGGGAGGGGTGAAATGCTTTATGAGAACGTGCCCAACTGAAAACACTTCCATCGGAAGACCTGCATCCAAGTACAACTGATATCCCTGATACATGATATGTGGTATGGGCGCAGCCATCCATAATCGAGTAAACAATAATCAAGATCCAAGGTATGGACACAGCCATCCAGAAAGGATCAACAAGTAGACTCAGGTATGGTCGCAGCCATCCAATGAAATGAGTCATGTAACTAATCATGATAATCCACAAAATCCGCATCCTAGATTTCATCAGACAAAACCCAGGGTCTTGCGCCCCATATTGACCTGAACAGAGTACAAATCCCAGCATGTGAATAAGTGAGTTGAAGTCGAACATGCAATAACATCGTCTGATTACCAGCCAATGATGAAATTCATTAATAGACGCGATAGGTACCACCAATAATGAGGATGGCCCTCAAGGTACTATAGGTACAATCCACAGAATGTGAACAGTGAGTTGACGTCGAACACCCACAGAATCATTCGATCGAAGGCCAATGATGAAAACCTTGCGTCGAATGCGAAGAACCTGCCATTGAGGCATGCAGGCTCCAAGGTACCTGAAGGGAGTCTCTAGATCAGCTTCCTAGATAATGAGCTGAAGTCGATAGGAAGTGACCTTGATTGAAGGTGGGCCATAGTGTTTCCCACATCATCGACGCGAGACAGAGGAACATAATGTTTGTGAATCAAGATCAGTGGAGAATCAAAGGGAGGTTGAAAACTGCAGAGGCCAACTTCTCTTGAACATATCGGCGGCACGACACTGGATTTGGCAGTATTTGACATCAAAGGATCTGAGGTCATGATGACGTGGCAAAGAGAAAATGAGCGGTCAAAAAGGATTACCCAAACCCATGGAGGTAAGCAAATAACGAGGTGAGATGTCCCCAACCCGAAACGAATGTAGACAAGTGCCATGTTCAAGAGCGACATACTGCCGACACGATGGTGATACTAGTTCCATTTTTCCCCCACCATTCCTGCCGAGTACGCCAATTATTTTTTAGAACAAGCTTGAAGGGGATAGCATATGCTTGCAATATAAGTTTTTCCTTCGGACAAATCCAACCTAGTACATTTAACGATCCCTAGGAAGGAGGAACTCGAGTATCGTCATTACAACGGAGTCTGATGTCATCAGGTTTTAACGAGTCTAACAAAGGAAGAACTCGGTGCCTTTTCATGTTTAGAGAGTTTGAAAAGACAGCAGAAAAGTAAACTTTAACAGTCCCTTTTCATAGATAGTTCCTTAGATCCGAAAAGGTAGAAAACTGTGTCTGAGAAAACCTCCTATTCTTGATAGGCTAGGGTATTCCTTTTTCGTAAATAATCTATCCCAACCCGAAAAAGGGGTAAACGTATACTGGGTAGATGTCGTTTTGTAACCAATTTAACGAGATCAAAACGACAAGTGACTCGGAAATATTTTCATTTTTATAGAGTCAGAAAAGAGCTGAAAGATGACTCTAGTATTGACTTTTTCGTGATTTTACCGAGTCTAAAAAAGTATAAAATACAACTCGTATCGTCGTCCCTAGTCGCGCGAAAACCTGTCGCTGCACAAAAAGCAAGCGTAAAACCCATTTTTCGACAAAATATAATAAAATATTGGAAAAATAAGCTTCAAAACCTAATTTGATTTTGAAAAGTTATAGATATGACCAAAATAGTAAAAACATATTTACTTTTTAATTTTTACCTCTTGTGGAGAGCCGACAGTGAGTTTTTTCCTTGCGAACTTGCAGTGATGATTGTGGACCATCCAGTGCATCATTTCAGATCTCGTCTTTTCCAGGTAAGAGGCGCTTCCATTAGCTATGTTTTAATTCACATTTCATAGTATTCCATCGTGATTTGGGATCCTTGAGGGGAGAATTTTCAATTTTAGGGCTCGCACAGTTGACACGGGTATGAGGCATGGACCCACGCCAATCGAGTTCTTTTTGCAAAGGGGACGCGCCAACCGCGCAACCTCATTTTCCATTCACATTTTACAAAAATGAACCGATCAATTAGATTTTTGAATGCCCAATGCATCTTATGATGTGCTTATGACCATTTTGATGCAGGTATAAAGCCACAATGGTGATCGAATGGAAAGAAATGGAGCACAGTGAAGAGGATGAAATGGCAATGGGGAATGAGCAATGCATGAATGCTCTCTGGGATTGCAGTTTAAAGAAATTATTCACACCATGTCTCAGGTCACAACCTGAATTGTTGAAATACTTGATCAGTATCTGGGATGAGAATGAGGAGAAGTTTAGGCTTCGAGATCAAGTGTTGGAGCTCGACGTCTTTGATGTTTACTTCATCACTAGATTGTCTCGCAGAGGTCCAATTTCGATCATGACAGGTACCAGGCCTTCTGGCGAAAAAATGTCAATGGTTATGGAAAGAGTGTGCCCAGGGGCACAAACAGGATCAGGTAGTGGTAAAGTGGACATTCACACTGTTACCTACCTAGCACTCAGAGTGGTGCTCCATACTATTACGCGGGTCGCGAGGTCGCAGGTGCCACATGAGGCCACCAAAACATAGCTCCTTTTAGCATCAGAATGTATGAACCTAATGTTATTTGATTGGGCTACAGCCATAACCATGAATATCAAATGGAAATTGACTAAGTGTAAAAAGACCAAACTGAAGCAGTTTAGGTACCGGTCAATCTTGGTATCATTCATCCTCGAACGGCTACCTATCTTATAGGGCCAGGGGGTGATATTCATAGATCCACCTTTGAGAGAGCCACAGATGGCCCGATGGGCAGCATTTATGCCCAGAGAAGGAGGGGGCCAGAAAATTTCATGGCGGCTCAAGTTCTTCGGATGGCTTCGGCGACAGTTGATCACCGTAGAGGACTAGCCCTATGTCAGTACTAACTTCACAGGAGACCTAGACCTTCCACTCCCGGAAGGAGAGGACTGGGATGAGGAACTGGGTAAGATTCTTTTTTTATTTTGATTTTATGATTTTTACAAACGATCCTATATGTATGTAGATGTTGGCCCAAAGAGGCCCGTCGGGATGTCGTCGATTGCGCAGAGGACCCCTCTCGCCTATGACCCTCAAGGTGACGGGGGCAAGGGGAATGAGTTGGTTCAGAACTTAGAGGGAATCGCCCATGGGATTCCTAATTATGCTCGCCTAGAAGATGTACCTATGGCTTATCAGAGGCACACCGTGGGGGTGCCTAGTCGCCTTCATTGTTTACTGAGGCGATTGGTGCGACCAGTAACATGCTACCATGAGCACCATGCTGATTAGTCGCCTAGGATTTTCATATGCATATTTTTTAAAGACATGTTGTATCCAGATATTATTAAAACAGACATGTATATTTTTTTATTTTATGTGATGCACACAAACTGCAAACATTCGACATATATATATACATCTATTTCTAGATGGATCTTTTTCACATATGATGATGTTTTTTACAAGTTGCGTAAATGTCTATCTAATACCATGTTAGCTACTACATCTGTTAACGCATTCATTTGCCTGGGTATATGTTGATATGTGATGTAATCAAAAAAAAAATCCAGTAAATGAATACGCAGATATAGTCTTAAAATGGATGGGTTCCTAACTGAATAATGACCATTGAGATGTAACACTACAAGCTGTGAGTCCAAATATACAAGAAATGCACGAATACCAAGGTTAATGGCCTCATTCAATAATTCCAAAATGGCACTATATTCCGCGACATTATTTGTAGCATGCCCATAGACAAACACCTTGTAAATTAACTAACTCACCAGCAGGATTGTAGATTACCCAGGCTACCGAGGACAAATTCCTGGTACTACGGGAGGCACCATCCGTGAAACCGACAAAAGGAGTAATAGACATCTGCACAATCAGGAAGACCCAATCAGCAAAAAGACGCTTACAAATCACACCACACCACACATGCACAAAAATGAAATCACTCACTTATGTACACACACCACACAAGAATAATTCAAGCATAGTACTTCTTCAGGTACAGCCCATTTCTAAGTTGCACCAAAGGAATACCTTCATAATCGATTAGCTCATAGGCCCCATTTTTTAATACACGTTTAACGATATATGGCCCATGCCACATGGGCTGGAATTTTCCTGCCCCAAGCTTATCATGTGCTTGATCATACAAGAGGATGAGGTCACCTTCGATGAAAGAACGTGGATAAACCATTTGATCAAAATGAACTTTAACCCGCTTTTTCTATGCCTCGATAACCAAAGCATCCAAGTGGCGGGTTTCGTCCAATCGTTCTAGATATAGGATATGTTCTTCCTCCGGGGAAGTGTCGGGAAAAATTCCACAGCCAATTTCAGCGAAAGGATCTCACATTCAATCGGAAGAGTTGCTTCCAAAACATACACCAACTAGAAAGGTGTGAATCTGGTCGCGCTCTTTATTGATGTTCGGTAGGCCCAAAGAGCTAAGAACAATTGGAGATTCTAGTTGGATTTGTGAATACCAATTTTTCGTTGAAGCATCGTGACAAGCACTTTTTTCACAGCCTCAACCTGGCCATTCGCCTGAGGGTAGTATGGCATTGAGCTATCATGACGCAAGCCCAACTTTGATGTCAGCTCTGCCATCAGGTAGTCCCAAAAATGAGTGCCATGATCAGTGACAATGGCTTGAGGAACTCTGAAACCCGTAATTACATGGTTGAAAATGAATTGAGCAGTTGTCTTACTGTCGGCAGCTAATGTAGGCATCGCCTCAGCCCACTTGGTGAAGTAGTCTACGGCAATGATGATATAAGCATGCCCCCCGGCTGAGTGAGGGTTACATGTCATAAAATCAATGCCCCATTTGGCGAAAGGGCCTACGGTAATGACAAGATGTAAAGAGAGGGGGGGTGGCGCATGCATCTTGTGTTGAAAGATCTGGCACGCATGACACTTCCTTACTGCAACAATACAGTCTTTAAATATAAATGGCCAGAAGTAACCTGCACGCAGAATCTTTTGGGCGGTAGCATAACCGGACATGTGACCACCACAGGTGCCACTGTGACAGTGATTCAAGACTTTCTCAGCCTCTTCCAAGGTCAAACATCGGTGGAGCACAGAATCGACTCCGACACGATATAAGGTTTCTCCGACAATGCAATATGGTTGTGATTAATGCCGAACGCAACGTCGAGCATCCTTTGTCAACTCAGACCGGAAGGTAGATGTCTGAAGGTACATGATAATGTCACTGTACCATGGATCATGAGTGCTGATTAGAAAGAGAGTTTCATCCCGGATATGATCCTCGGATTGAGACGGAACAGATTCAATGGGGAGGGAGCAGATGAGATCAGCAAAAATTAGTGACTTCGTCGATTTGGCAGTAGTGAACTCCAAATCGAACTCCTGAAGGATCACAATCAATTTGGAGTACTTTCCCCCTAGAAATTGTCGTGACAAGATGTAAGTCATAGGGTTTCAGTTGGAAATCACGATTACCGTGTGCAACAAGATGTAATGGCGAAACCGTTGAACGGCCTGGACCGCGGCAAGAGCCAACTTCTCGATGTGGGCATAATGCGTTTCGGTGTCGAGGAGATTCTGAGACAGATAATAAACCATGTGTTCATTTCCATCGTCGTCATCCTGTACCAGAACCATAGAAATTGTGCTGAATGCGGCAGCCAAATAGAGGGTAAAGTTGCGATGGTAGTTGGGAGGACGTATTAACGAAGCGTTGACGAGCAACGTTTTAAGTTTATCAAAGGATTTATGAGAAATCTCGTCCCAATGAAAGGGAACGTCCTGTTTTAGAAGTCGCGTAAACCCTTTGGCCACTTCTGCATAGTTTGGGATAAAGCGACGTAAGAAATTCATTTTCCCCTTAACACTCTGAAGTTGATGCAACGAGGATGGGGATGGGAGATTAACAATAGCCTCGACCTTGAGGGGGTCAAGGCGAATTCTATCTTTAGAGACAATGAATCCTATAAGATGACCAGATTCAATGCAGAAGATGCACTTGTGAGAATTGAGCCTGATATTGTAATGCCTACAATGGAGAAAAATCTGGCGGAGATGTTCAGGATGGTCTTCGTGCCAAGCTGAATGAACTGGCAGGTCATCCAGATATGGCTGAACAATGTGACGTATGTCATGAAAGGCATGGGACATTGCGCACTGGAAGGTGGCTACAGCATTTTTCAAGCCGAACGAGAGCTTCTTGTAGGCGAATGTGCCCCACGGACAGATGAAGGTGGTCTTATGTTGATCAGAGGGTAAAATATTAATTTGATTGCAACCTGAGAAGCCGTCCATAAGGGAATAGATCTCACTCCCCGCGCAATCATTGATGATCTTATCTATAAAGGGGGTGGGATATTTTTCCTTGGGACAAGCGCGATTGATGTCTCTATAGTCAACATAGACTCGAATTTTGCCTTGCTTCTTATCTACAGGGATAATATTGGAAACCCATTTTGTGAGGGGGATTGGATATATGAAGCCCTCGTTAAGAAGTTTCTCAACTTCTACTTTTATAGCTGTGGCTTTTCGAGGATGCACTGGGCGCAGACGCTGGCGCACAGGCTTCGCTCCAGGATAGGTGGGAATTTTGTGCACAACTATACTGGGATCGATCCCAGACATATCTTCATAAGACCATGCGAAAACATCTCATAATTCGCGGAAAAGGCTAGTGTATACTTGAATCTCTTCGGGAGAACAAGTAACTCCCACGTGAATGTTCTCGACGACCCCTGGTTTAATGGAGATGTCGATAGGCATTGTTTGGGTGATATTACTCAGATTTCCTTCCGAAAGAACCTCATGAGTCAATATTGGTATTTGGAGAGGTGGGGAGGGAACCTGAGATGCGAAACGCTCGAGACAATTAGACATTGCCCCCAAGTAGGGCATGAACGAGGAACAATGATGTCCATCGCTCCACGGCAGATCTTCGAGAGACATCGTGTCCATGATAGCTTCGTCAGACGAAAAGACTTCTCTCAAAGGATCGGGTGAATTTGCATCGCCGAGCCAAGGGGATTGAGAATAAAATCTAGAGCCATGCTCAAAGGATCATTTTCAGGAGGAGGAGGATCTGATGCAACAACGATCTCACAATAATTAATTTCAACTGGGGTCAAAGGCATCAATTCTTCAAAAGATGTCACCTTTTCAGGAGAAGGGATGATCCACGGGTCATCTAACCTAGAGATCATGTTGACTTGAACGGTGTTCGGTGGTGGCATGGGAAAATTACCCATGAGAATGGGGTCCTTGAAAATACTAGGTCCTACACTATCAGAGGGATTAGGAATTTGATCCACGTATGGCACGTTGTCCTCGGAGGATGAGGTAAAGAAAGACAACTGATCGACAGTAATAATCTTTCCCTCATGTGGAAACTTTAAAAGTCGAAAGAGGGTGGACGGAACGCATAGCATGGCGTGGGTCCAGTTGCGACCAAGTAGAATATTATAGTTGAGTTTGGCATCAACCACTTCTACTTCGACATTGACTGTCTTACCTTGTAATGTGATCGGTAAACTCGTGAGAACACCCAAGGGTTTTGATTCCCTACCATCGAATGCCTCGAGGGCATTGGGAGATGAGTGAGGGCTGGAGAGCCAATGGCCTTCCAGCAGGCAGATGACATAACGTAGGTAGAGGCACCTTCGTCCACAATGGCTCTGTGAATTTTGAGGCCGTTGATACCGACTTGTAGAACCAGGGCGATTTGATGTGGAAGTCGGGGGACAAAATTCTCTAGATCGAAGGTGAGAAGACTAGAATCGGCAAGATCAATTCCACTGATTGCAGATAACAGAGCTTTCCGTTGAGATGGGAAACTTTGAAGCACTTCCAATGCAGACATTGCTGAAGGCTCCTGTGCCAAATCCTCAACAATGTTGTAATGCTAAGCAGCACGGGCGTTTGGATTATAGGAAGATTTTCAAAGAACACTTTTGGAAGGTGGCCGTATAACAAGTTCAGTGCTAGGATTCTCAATTTCTAAAGGATCAGAGGCAGGTGGGGGAGGCGGGCCATCAACGACTTCCTTCCCAGCTGCCTGGCGTGATCCAACATAATCCTTCGAACGAGTGGCAATCAAAACAGGTGCAGCACCATTCATCATGAAAACTTGGGACCCAAATGGTGTAGATGGTGAAGACTGTTCGACCATCTGGGTCTGATGAGATGGAAAAGGTTCCTTAAGAACTGCTGAAGTTCCCTTAGAGCCTTTAAGAAGTTGACTAACCTCGAATCGTCAGGGACAATCTTTGGTATAGTGGTCTCCGTCACAAATCAGGCAAGGGTACTTTGGTTTTTGTTGTGAACCATCATCAGCATGTGGTTTGGAGGATTTTGGTTTCGAGGCATCGGATTTGGACTTGCTTTTTCCCTTCTTCTTCCCTTTGGAGGTCTTTTCTGCAGGATTGGCCTCAACGGCATTGACCTCTGCGGTCTTACCAAAATCTGGAATGGCAGGAGGAGCAGAATTATTGGAAGAATTCGACTTCTGCTTCCCATTCAAAGACTTACTAGAAGTCTGAGAGTCAGAACCAATAACACCATCAACCGATGGGGTAGGTGGTACTTTAGAAGTCCCTGGTCGCGGGGCATCAGTCAAGATATCATATAACATGCCAGACTGAGAGTACACCAAATCGAGGTACTGGGCATGAGCGATGGCTTATTCCTCCATTACACATGCCCCCATAGCAATGTCTTAAGCGATCTTGTTAACAAAGGAGGTAGTGAACCAGTGAGTTAGAAGCTGATCAGGAATATCAAACTTGATCAGACAACGAAGACGTCACCACTCATGAATATGATCTGAAAAATGAGTGGCTTTATCCTACTTCAGAGATGTCAGGAGATGTGTCCCGGCTTCGTAACGAACCGGCAACTGGAAATGTGTCAGGAATGCCATAGCTAAAGTATTAAAGTCTTGAAAAATACCGCGGGGTATTTCTATATACCACTTAGCAGCTACACCAGTAAGAGTG
The DNA here is from genome assembly GCA_034641835.2 of Pinus albicaulis. Classification (NCBI taxonomy): domain Eukaryota; kingdom Viridiplantae; phylum Streptophyta; class Pinopsida; order Pinales; family Pinaceae; genus Pinus; species Pinus albicaulis. The sequence continues at coordinate 177,260,152 of CM076574.1, forward strand.
CGCTAGAAAAGACGTAGACGGATCGATTCATCGACCCAAGAGTTCTAAGAACACCACAAATGGTAGGTCATGGCATGGGCTTGGGGGTCTCCTCCAACTTTACCCTCAAACTTGGGACAGTCACCCGGTACCTTTGTCGGAACCGGAGGCCAATACGGATTATGAAGAATCGGATCATTGGTCAATTTAGATGCATCCGGTAATTCCAGCGTGGCGAGGAAAGGTAACTGAGGATTAAAAGGCATGCCAGATCCCCGATAAGGACATGTACCTGTACTCCACCCTGGTTGAGCATAATTCTGCCTCCATTGGTTCTGTCCTAGAGGATTCTGACCATAGGGGGTATAAGCCATATAATTGGGTTGATACGGTTGTTGATAACCAGTGTATGGGGGTTGATAACCAGGGTACTGACCCTAATTATATGTAGGCCTCGTTTGAGCATTGTATGGATTTGACTGCTGAGTATAAGTATAGCCTGGCTGTTGGAGGTAATAACCAGAACCTTTGGGAGGGTTGTAAACCGGTCAAGACTGACCTTGAAGGTAATAGCTGCCTTGGGGTCGAGCGAGCTGCTAGTAAGTGGGTCCCTGCTGAGCCTGATAAGTTGGGCGCACAGGCGGGTTCGGCTGTGGCATAGAATAGATCGGCTATCGAGCAGGGTTAACTGGATGTGTAGGTTGTCCTGGTTAAACAGGTTGACCTGGCTGTGCAGGCTGCCTTGGTTGAACATGTTGGCCTGGCATAATGGGTTGTCCTGGTTGAATCGGTTGACCTGGCTGATGAAGGACACCAGGCTGCCTCGGCTGAGTAGGTTGTCCTGATGGCGGGAGAGGGCCAGGTTGTACCTGATAACCAGGTTGACTTGTGACAAGACCATAAGATGGCCCTGGATGTGCAACATTCGGACCAATTGGAAACTGAGGTTGCTAAGGTTGCACCAAAGGTTGAGAAGGATGGGTTTGCCCCCCAGGACCATACAACGGTCCAGGTTGATACCCTGGTTGCCTTGTAGTTCCTTGAGGTTGCCCCAGTTGGACAACAGGGTGAGGCTGCAGAGGTTGACCTTGAGGGTTGTAAGACTGCCCTTGTGGACCGTACAACAATCCCTGCTAGCCCGAAGGTTTTCCCTGTAAGGGTTGTCCTTGTGGGTTAGAAGGTTGCCCAGCCTGGGCAGATAGAAAACCGTTAATATACTAATAAGCCTCAGGAGTAGGAAAATGAAGGGGGTTGCCATGCTCATCATATTGACAAGAAAAATACATAGATTAAAAGCAAACGGCCCAATGGGAAAATTAAGGACAGTTGAGATCTTGAGAGGACTAACCAACCTCGGAGTTCGATGGTTGTAACGACAATCGATACTCCTCAGGAGAAATATTCTCCGGAATAGCAGAGGTTATGTAAATGTCTTCAGGAACTGATGAGATCCTAGTTGACTGAGTAGTGATAGCGGGCATAGACGTAGCTACGTAGATAGTAGGCCTAACAGGTAATGATGTGATGAAAGGAGATGTCATGAGAGGTGTTGATGGCGTATCCCTAACGAAGGAATAATTGGCCTCGTGGACGGAGTCGATATTCCCATAGAGGCCACAGCAGCCATGACCTGACTTAAGGACCTATATCCCGCTGGAAGCGAAGGACCAGGTGAAGACATAACAGAAGATTCGGGGATGTTTTCTGGAAAAAGCTGGTAATCTTCACTAGATGTAGGAATTTCCTCACTATGATAAGGACTGGGTGAGTCCATATTTGATCCTGCCGAAAGATCTTCTAAAAGACGGCGAGGACTAGGAGGTATAACAGCAACTAAGAAAGGCGATCCCGATGTAAGAGGAGGGAAGTTTTCCCCTACTCCAAATACAAACCAAGCATTGGACAAGGGCCAATTGAAGTCAACTGGTCCACCAAAGGGATGTTCAGATATAACCGGTCCCCCGTCGGGAAACTCGGATACAATAGGCTATTGATGTTTAGCAGAGGACTGAGAGACCTCTGATGAATCTTTTATGTAAGGACTACCAGTAGACGAAACCAAGGGTTCCGCCACTGTGACTGTAACGAAAAGAGGAAGAGATCAAAACAAAAACACACAGGAAAAAACCAAGGCAAATAACCAACAGGCTGAAAAACAATCTCTAAATGGGCGTGTGATCGTAGGTGATTAATTTTACCACATTGAAACTGGAAAATTTTACTGTTTCATGTTTTAAGAGTCTAGAAACAAGTAAAAGATGACTCTATCTCTTTCAATTTGGAAACAAGCACAGCAAATAGTATACGCTTGATGACTTTTTCAACCAATGAGCTTTAAAAGATCGAAAATGACTACTCGGGTAATTCAGGGGTATGGGTGTACCATATATCCATGAACCCGCCATATATACCTCGTTAAAAATGAAGAGAAATCAACCAAGCGTATTCGAATACGTACGCAAGTGTAATATCCCGAATGTTGTGTCCTGTGAAATACAAGTAAAAGGTGGCATACTCACCTTCCTACGAATAAAGGATATGTTCCTAGTGGGTACCTCCTTTATATATTTATTTTATTTATTAATAAGCATGTAATTAGCTGTGTAGAATTAAAGCCAAAAGGCGATCCATTAAAATTACCAGGTTAACGACGCCTTATAAGGCACTACTTAGCTCAACTTTCATATTTTCAAGTAATGTTTCAATGTTGCCTTAGATTAACTGAATAAATTTTATACTTGATCTTTAAATTATGTTTCAATTTCAGGCCCTATCAAATGTTGTATCTCAAAAATCCTTTAAATGCACACTACATGCCACAATGTATCACTTTGTTCGATGAAGAGCTAACTACAGGAAGGTTGAGAGCTTTTCAAATAACAACAAAATGATCACAAAACATCCACTACTCTCTCTAATGCACGCTAATGAAACTAAAAAAAATTCTCTTAGAGTTATATAACACTAATAATGCAGAAAAAATTTCAATTTTCACTAAACTAATCAAAAAGCAAAGATATTTGTTTTTGTATTTTTCAATGTTTTAGAGGAAATGCACCAAACGAAATGAAAAACTAATGAAGAAACCAATTCAAGAAATGACAGTGAGATATTCTAAACAAGCAAGTTCACTCAATGTAAACACATACAATCAGAACTCAAACTGATGGATAAATCCCTCAAATCGAAGAAGAATCTCAAAAAGACTCATACAAACAGTGTAATCTAGGCTCGAAATGAGACAAAGCGAAACTTGAATGAAAAAGAGAGCAATCACTCAAGTAACACAATGATACAATGGAATCCAACAAAACGAATGCAAAGAAGTGAAAATGAAGTTGACTGGAAAAGCGAGAACCAAAAACTCCCACGGGAGGCTCAGCACACTATAGCACCTGGAAACCCTAGGGCTAGAATGAAAAGCTAATGGTAAAGGGAAAAAACTGGAGGATAAGGGTCAAACATAGTCAACAAGGACTTCAAGGCACTCAATCACTCATAAAAATGACACCAGGACCAGAAATCAAACTCAGAGGGCTCAAAAACAAGCAAACCCTAACACCAAACAGAGTTGGCGCAACTGTTTGGTTGTATTCTACGCCAAATTAGCGTTGGCGTGGGGGGCTAACTAGCAACAAGTGCCAATTGGAGTGACTATCAAGCTATAAACCGTGCCAATCGAGTTTACTATGGGAAGAAATTAAAAAAGAGCAAACAGAGAGTAGATCAGGTCTTCTGGGGGCTGAACAGGGGTTTTCACCAAAGGAGGCAAACCAGAAGAGAAAATCAATCAATCAAAATCCAAAAACAACCAAAAGAGAAAAGACTAACCCCAACTGAGTCCCCAGTGGATTCGCCAGTTTTTTAAGGAGGTAAATCCCCTCTGCGGATAGAGGTGATCCCTACTAGCCCAGATCGGGTCTAGCAACAATCAGGTCACGCAGTGACGCAAGTTCCTAGTTACAAAACGACAAAAATCATAACAAATTGCCTACCTCAAATCCTACGCAGTGGTCATTGAAGAAAAGGAGATGCTTCTTATCCCTCACTTGGAAGATCACGATCCTTCTGCTCGACACGTCCGAATACCTGCACACATGCAAAGGATACAAGGACATACAACGTAATATCTAAAACCTGTAACCATACATCAGTGAGAGAGGATGTAATTCATTGCATAAAGAAATAGACGCATGAATGGAACCATAATCAAAGTCGTTTATCATTAAAATAACAAAGGAAAGACACAACCCAAAGCTCTGATGCTTGATCTTCCTTTGGCAGGGCTGACAGCGGAGCACATCTCAACAAAGCTTGTCGGAAACGAGAAGAAGCTCTCTCTCTTCGGCTTGGCTCTCAACAGCTGTCTGGCTATAGTTTCCTTCCTACAATTTCAGCTAGCTTCCTAAGGAAGAAGGCAAGCTTTTATAGATGGAGGAAGGGGAGTTGTGATCCCTATAATCATGGGATTGGCTCTATCTCTAAAGAAGCTTCCATGATAGGTGGAAAACCACTTCCCATACATGGAGATCCAGAGCCAAACCACCCAACTCCTTTTGGTGACTCATTCAGGAGTTTTTTGGAATCAAACTTCCGCCATTTATTTTTAAAAAATATCCCTTATTAAGCTTGGCGCGAGTGAGACACAGGGACAGAGCGCCAATTGGCGTGCCCTCTATGGTGGATTTTCCCCATTGGCACGAGGGTTGAACTGGCTAGTCGCGCCAAGGAAAAAATATCTGTTTTTAGGGTTTTTCAGAGGAAACTTTCTTCAGAGGAATGTTTTTCCTTATGAAATGGGATGCCATGAAAGTGGTTTCAAGTCATGTCACTGCTCACAGGTCACAGAAAAAGCCCTCCAATGTGCAGGACGGGGGATTTCAGGGACGGTGACAAAATGATGTGTAACAAGCTTCAACTCGTCCATTGAATTGTGAATAATAAGGAGTAGAACTATCATGTGACAGTCCTAAATTGGCAATCAACTCATTCATCATGTGATTGCGAAAATTCTTACCATGATCTGTGACTATATCTTTTGGAACATCAAGCTGTGAGATGACATGATTGAAAAAGAACAATGCAGTTGTTTCACCCGTGTTATTGAATGTAGGCATCGCTTCGGCCAACTTGGTAAAGTAGTCTACTGCAACAATAATATAACCATGCCCCTCGAACAAACGAGGGTTGCAGGTCATGAAGTCAATGCCCCACTTTGAAAATGGTCCCACAGCAATAACAGGATGCATCGGCGCTGGCGGTTTGCGGATTTTACGATCAAATATCTAGCACGCATGACAAATTATGACCATAAGGATGCATTCGTGAAATATGGTATGCCAAAATTAACTGGCGTGGAGAATCTTCTACGCGGTAGCGTATCCAGACAAATTTCCACCACAAGCCCCAGCATGAAAATCATTTAGAACTTTCTCGACCTCCTCATGAGTGAGGTGCCTCCTTAAAATCGTATCGACACCATGATGATTAAGTGTATCGCCGATGATTAGATAATATTTGGCTTAGTATTGGATACGTCTCTCTTGAGAGTGAGAGGCATTGGGCCGGAAGGTCTGCGTTTGGAGATAAATGATAGAATCCCCATACCAAGGGTCATATGACCCGATCAGAAACAGAGACTCATAAGGAATTGATGGTTCCGATGCAGTATCAGTACTATTAGAGGGAAGTTCACATAAAATCTTGGCCAAAATTAAAGACTTCTTTGACGTGGATTTTATGAATTCCAAATCAAATTCCTGCAAAATGATGATCCATTTCGAATATTTTCCCCTCGGAAATTGACGTGATAGAATGTATGTCATGAGGTTGCAATCTGAAATGACAATGGTCTTTCGGAACAGGATATAATGGCAAAATCTTTGGACAGCTTGAACGATCGCCAAGGTGAGCTTTTCGACATATGAATACTTCACTTCCGTATCATTGAGATTACAACTCAAATAATATATTGGATGTTCTATCCCATCTTCTTCTTGTAGCAATACCATAGAAATGGTTGTATCTTCTGCGGCGATATATAATAAGTAATCACTCTGATAGTTGGGGGGATATACTAATGACGCCCAAACCAGTGTATCCTTGATAGCATCAAAAGAAGCTTGCGCAACCTTATCCTAATGGAAGGGAAACCCCTTTTTCAAGAGACAAGTAAATCCTTTAGCCATTCATTAGGGGAATTTTGAGGTCTAAAAAGGGCCTCCTAAGGAAATAATAAAATAATAGCTAAACCGATAAAATAATATTTATGAATTTTCAATTCACTTTTTGCACTACAATCCATGTAACCATAGTTTAATTCAATTCAAAAGTTTTACCAAAATAAAATTAATAAAAAATTTGTATTGATGTGACTATAAATAAGAATGATTTTTTCAAGAAAAAGTCATTATCATTGAACAACTAATGCATTTGTCCTTTGTACTTTAATAAATTAAAATAAAATATAAATATAAAGTTATAAATTCTTAATTAGATTATATGCTATTAATTAAAATTTATATTATTTAAATTGTACAATAGCATGTAATTAATTTACTATATAAAAATAAAATAATATAATATAATAAATGTATAGGGATATGCATTGTTTCTTTCAAGAAATGTGAAATGAAAATAATATATTTTTATTTAAAAAATGTGAAATGACATTTATTATGAGTACTTTACTTTGACTTTAAAAGTACTTAGAGCACTACCATGGTTAATCATGAGTTTTTATCCACCATTGAGAATGTGACAAGTAATTACCTTTAACTCAAGCAATGCCACCTCAACCATTAGGGATGATGTCATCCCATAAAATGTGATTGGTTCTCATAAAGTGAATTTTTATTGTACATTTTTCTTAGGAGGCCCATTTTAGACCTCAAAATTCCCCTAATATCGGCGTAGTTGGGTATGAAACTCCTTACGAAATTAGCATTTCCTTGAAGTTTCTGTAACTGAAGTAAATTTGATGGCGCAGGAAAATCAAGAATGGCATGGACCTTTAGTGGGTCAATCTGAATTCCATATTTTGAGACAACGAATCCAAGAAAACGACCAGAACCAACACAAAACACACATTTTTATGGATTGAGGCGTATTTTGTAGTGTCAGCAGCGTAAAAAGATAACTCTCAAATGAGTCGGGTGATCAGTGTAATTTCGTGAATGCGCGGGTAAATCATCTAGATAAGGTTGAACAATGTACTTGATGTCATTGAAATCATAATCCATTTCTCTCTGAAATGTTTCCCCAACGTTGTTTAAACCAAATGGGAGTCTACGATAAGTGAATGTGCGCCAGGGACAGATGAATGATGTCTTATATTGGTCCTCTGGGCAGATATTGATTTTATTGTAACGGGAGAATCCATCCATGAACGAAAATATTTCACACCCGTCACATTCATCAATAATCTGGTCGATAAAGGGAGTGGGATATTTGTCTTTTGGACAAGCATGATTGACATCCCGATAATCAATGCACACTCTGATAGTCCCTTGTTTCTTCATGACAAGAACAATGTTGGAAACCCAATCAGTAAGCGAAACAGGGTAAATGAAACCAGCACGCAAAAAAATTTCAACTTCTGCTTTAATGGCAGCAACCTTCTTCGTTTGAACAGGACGAAGTCATTGACGTACCGATTTGACATCAGGGTACATTTTAATTTTGTGTTCAACGATACTAGTATCTATGCCTGGAATTTCCTCATAAGACCAAGCAAATATATCTCAGAATTCATGAAAGAGAGAGTGATAAGTTTTGAGTTCGAATGGAGAACAAGACACATCGACATGAATGTTTTCTACAACGTTGGGTTTGGTCGAAATATTGATAGAAATGGTCCCCTCAATATTTCATAAGTTTTGCTTGGATTCAATAGCATTAATGGTAAAAAAAATCAAAAATAATTTTTTTATCAAAGGGTGATATATTTCAATAAGATTTTCTGCTTCGTAATCCTGAAGATGGGAATGATGATTATGATCTACCCATGGTTCTCCTTCTAGAATCATGGATTCCACAATGCTCTCATCAGTCAAGAAAGTGGATGAAAAAGCATCAAATGGAGTACCAAAATCTAATGAACAATAGACCCAAACGATCAATGACGATGAATTAGGATTTTCCGCCCAAACCCTGTAGATTTATTTCTATGCCAACTCAATTGGGCTAGGTAGCAGGAATTCATCCAGCGTAACAGCTTTTGAATCATTGGTAATCTTCCTTAATCCAGATGGAGTGGAAGATATCATGCAACAGGTCTCTATTCTTGCAATTTATGCCGACGTCGCAGGCGGTGATAATGCAAAGGTGCCCATTAGGGAAGAATCCTTTAAGAGCCATACACCAATGTTTTGAAGTGCTAGCTGGGGTGCGTGAACTAATGGAATGCTTCTAGATACCTGAAAACTAGAGGCAAAGAAGGAGAGTTTATTGATGATTGCGATAACACCTTTATGAGGGAAGGCGATCATTCTAAAATAAGTAGAGACAATCGCAGTCATAGCGTAAACCCATGGCCTTCCAAGTAAAATGTTGTAGTGAAGGGGTTCGTCAACACCCTCAACTTCAAAAATTACAGTTTTTCCCCTAGTTTGACATGCAGGTTATTGATTATACCGCAAGGCTTATATGTACGACCATCAAAAGCTTTCAACGTCGTAGGCGATTGAGATAGGTGCAGTGAGCCAAGTGACTTATAGTAGTTTAGAGACATAATGCAAGTAGATTCTCCTTCATCAATAATAGCACGATGAACAAGGTGATTGAGAACATTTAATTGGATGGAGAATGATAATTATGTTGGTAATTGTGGCACATAGCCCGTATGATTAAAGACTACAAGATTGGAATCTGTCGTGTCGATTCCACCAATTGTCGACAACAAAGCCTTTTTTTAGGAGGGAGAATTTTAAAGTACCTCAAGCGTCAACATAGCTGAAGGTGACTAAGCCAAATCTTCAACTATATTATAATTTTGAGCAACTCGGGCTCGAGGATTGAATGTTGATTTATGAACGACTTCCTTCGGTGGCTTTATTGTTAACTCAGGAATAGCAGTTGGAGGAATAGATTCCATGGACGGATTCATGGTCGAGGTAGTAGTTTGATTAGTAGCCTGATTACCATAATATTTGTTTCACGTAAACACCAAAACATCAGTTTTTGGCTTTGTGACAGATAGCATAAGCACTTGGGAACTAGAAGCCGGATCCGTAGCAACCATATTTGTGCCTAGATTCGGAAATGGATCTGTCAACACAGTAGATGCAGTCAAGGTCTTAAGAAAATTTGAGACTTGGCATGGTGAGGAAAGTCTCGAAAAAAATGCTCCTCATTACATTTTATGCAAGGGTAACGAGGTTTCTGATTGTTTCCAGTTTGTCGATCAGATGATCGTTCCTGCGAGGTTGAATTTTTCTTTTTCTATGCTTTCCCCTTTTTCTTGCTTTCGGATTTCTTATCACTTTTGCCTTTTTCATATGACATGGAATGAATTTTGGAAGAAGGTGTAGAATCAGATGTCGTAGAGTGTTGTGTGCTTGTAGTACCAATCATACCGTCGTCGGCATGGGAGTCCTTAGATGGAGGAGGAACAGTAAAATTAGATCGCGGCGTGTTGGGAATTTTTTCATAGAGCGTTTCAGACTGAGTATAAATGAAATCTAAGTACTAGGCACAAGAAATGACCTTATCTTCAGTGAAGATGCCACCTTTAGCCACATCCTTGGGGATAGATGGCAGCAAGGACTTTATAAACCACTTAGCAAGGAGCTGATCAGGAACAAATGTTTTGACCATTCTACGACGACGATGCCACTCATGAATATGATCAAAAATGTGAGTAGCATTAGTCTATTTAAAATTGATTAGAAATTATGTTCTAGTTTCATATCATATGTGTAACTGGAAGTGGGTCAAAAAGGTAGTAGATAAAGCAGCAAAATTATCAAATGAAGCTCTTGGTAGTTCAATGTACCACTTCGCAGCCGAACCAATGAGCATACATTGGAAAAGACGTAGTTGAACGGAGTCGTCATTTAAGGAGTTAGATGAGCACCACAAATGATAAGTCACAACATGTGTTGACGGGTCTTCTCCGGGGTTTCCATTGAATTTAAGAATGTCGGAGGGTAATTTATATGATAGCGCCAGCCACCAAGGAGAGTAGTTGATTAGATCACTGGTAAGCTGGTTTAAATCAGGTAATTCTAAAGTTGCGACAAAGGGAAAATATCGATTTAATTCAGGTTGAGCATAGCCAAGATATGATGGAATTTCTTTGGAAAGAGGCCTTTGAGCACCATCATAAGGAATTTTTTACTAGTAACCCATAGAGGGGTTGTTTTGATGACCAAACGCTTGAGTATTATGTTGACCAAAACCTGGGTAAGCTGCTTGTTGTTGGAATGATTGTTGTGGAATTTGTGGTTGTGGCTGCCAAAGTGACTGCCCACCAATATTATAGCCCAAACTAGAATAGCTTGGACCCGGTTGTGAATAGGTAAGACCTGTTTGTGTCTGTGAAATCCCATAATAGGGTAATACGGCTTGGGAATGAAAAAATATGGATATAGGTGGTTGTTGTAAACCAGCTGAAGGAGTTGGAGTCTGAGGGCCCAAAACTTGAGGGTATTGGGTTGAAGGACCCACCTGTGACGGTTGAGGTAAAACAATCTGAGCCTGTAACAGGGTTAATGAAGTATTAACAAGTGGATTAGATGTGGGTGCAATAGGTTGAACCAATTGATATGAATGCACAAAGGTTTGTGGTTGAACGGGCAGGATAGGCTTCCACTGACAAACAGTCATTCCAACATTAGGGTGACCATAAAACAATGGAGTACTATCAAAATGGGTGACCACAGGTTTCCCCCCAGCATAAGGATTATAATAAGAAGGAATATATTGTTCTCCAAATGGTGGGAGTCTAGTTGAGATTGTACTGGATGGAATGTACCTAGATGGACCAGCTTGATATTACACTGAATATGTATATAAAGGATCAAGTCATTCAGTACTCATTAGATATGTACCAGATAGAATACTAGAAGATGACTTGGGTGAAGTCCATGGATTTGAGGATGCACCATATTATTTTCCAGAAAATGATTGGTAACCCGGTGGGACGGAAGGACCACCATATAGATGTGACTCTAGTGATGTGGTAAACATCGACACGGTAGCAATAGTACATGTTGTTGCAACTGTAACAGATGGTATAGCCGGAGATGTTGACTCAGCCATTGTCATATGACCCAGTGTATACCCTATAGGATCTACAGGAACTCAAATTGAAATAGGATCAAAAGAAGTAGTGTAAGTCAACCGAGGAATAGTCTCGTAAAGATAAAGCCCTGGTCCAAAATGGCTTGGAGTTGAAGGGCATGTTTTTTGTTGAGTTTCTTCCTCAATCGAAATCAAACCAGGTAGAAGGATTTCACCATTAGGCCTGAGATATATTTAAGGTGGTTGGCTACGCAATATGGGAGACTCAATGGCTACGATCGACTCTGGAGTGACCAATACAGGAAGAACTTCCAATTGTTCAATTTTGGGATCTAGATGTTATGGTAAAAGAATGATGGGATCCAGATCAACTTCCAGCTGAACAACATCATGTTCGAGAGGTATGGTCTCGCTAATTGGATGGATCGTGTCCACAGGTAGCTACGGGGACTCTGTTTCGATGACAGTGGATGAACTAGGATGTATAAAATGACTCGAGATGACTCTGGTATATGTGATGAAGATGGCACACCAAAGGTACTGATGGTACTGGTTTCCGTAGAACAATGTCACCTTCGCCGACCAGAAATAGCTTCTGGTAGTAAAGGTGGTTTAAGTGCTATTCTAGGCGAACGTCGGGGAAAGGGATGTTCTTCTTCTACAATGACCGATTGATTTTATTACAAAAACAAATAAAAAAATTAAAAGGGTAATTCTAGGCAAAACGTTTACCAAGTAATTGTGAACTGCAGAATACCTCTTGGCGAACCAAGAAGTACGGGTATGCAATCTCCCTGAATGTTGTGTTTGGTGTATCACAAGTTACAAGGCAGCTGACTCAGTTACCTATGGATGGTAAGAAACCTAAAGTTTTCCTCCCAAATATACTTGAAGGTACATGGAGGCCCAAGCTCGCATTAGCGTTGTCTAATGTGAAACTACACAGTGAGAGCACCCCCTTATAATTTTCGTACTAGAACACTGCCCTATATATCTGAAGGTACGTGGATGAGCTCCAATATAATTACGTACGTGGAGTGGGATTTGACACTCGAAATGTATCGCATACAAGTTAGCAACAATTGTTATTTTTAACGATGTCGGAACACATCTCTAGCCTAGACCTTCTAAATGTTATTGTTAATGTTACAATGCTTTCTTAGGTTGATTGATGTAAATTTTATGGTGATCTTGTTTTAAAAAAATTCTTTGAGGTTCACTGTGTGATGTAATGGAAATTCCTAAAAATGCAAACTAAATGATAAGAAAAAATTTCAATTTAGCTTTTTCAATGAAAATCCTAGCTACTAAGGGGAAAGAGCAATCAGTTTTTGAGCATACAACAAAGAGCACAAACTAAATGCAGAGTTCCTTTAACTTTTTCCTATGAAACACACACAATCATCTAGATGCACATGCATGTTTTTCTTTTCAACTCCCTTTAATGTGAATGAGAGAAAGGAAACTAAATTCACAAATAAATCAAACAAGTGTTTTATTTTGAGAAACGAGGAATGAAACAAAAATTTCCTTTTCGAAAACAGAATTGATCTAATGCAAAAATTAACTACTTTGAATTTTATTTTCCAATGATAAAGAAAACATCTAATGAAACATTGAACAAATTACTTTTCAAAGGAGGAAGAACAGGAAATTTTACTGGTCTCTGAGAGCAATCAGACATCTGAGAATACAGTAGACAATTGGTTGAAACTGAAATCAATGACAAATTTGAATGGAATTTGGTTGGTTGAGGGAGAAACGTAGCCTCTAAGGGGAGACAGTGTGTTGCAGAGCACCCCTTAATGGAACACAGTGCATTGTACCCTGACCAATAGTGTGTTGGGCGCAACTAAGTTTGTGAAACAAGCAGCTAAACACACTTCTAATGAAATTTTTTCATTCAAATGACTGATAACAAAAAGTAGATGCTACTAGTGATGGTAAAAAGAGGCAGAAACACTAGGAATGATTACTTTGTCCCTAGTGGAGTCGCCAATTTGTTATACAGAATTTTAATCTACGAATAAACTAAATTCCCTGAGTGTGGTGTTCCTTCACTCAGAACAATAGAAAAAATAAAATTACTATTTTCTCTTAGACAAAAAGATATATAGAAAGGGAAATAAGCCTACTTGTGATACTTTCACTCTCCTTCTCCTTCTGTCGTTGTTGTCGTCGCTCTCAATCCAACTCAAGCCCCTAGATGGATTCCTACAATCAAAGATGGAGAACAACAAACAACATAAAAAATATACAAGTATCTACTTATCTTAATCAAATCAAACCGATTAAATTACAGAATACATACATCATCAAGAATACATTTCACAAAATATAGACATATGTATTGAGAAAATGAACATATATGTTTATTAATAGAGTAGGAGGAGAATATTAAAACCAATGGATTGATTTTTCGTCAACTTGCTCCAACTTCATTCGAGCCTCATCACATCCAGCATCATCTCAGCAGCATATTGGTACTTCCAATCTCTCTTCAAATGAGAATCCAACATCATAACTTTACACAAAATTCTTCCTCCCTAGCACTTATATGAGTGCTCAATTTAGAAGGAAACTAATGGTAGTTTCTCATTGAATGGCTTTCTAATAATAGGCAAGACATGTTTCCAAGTTCATAGGTGGTGGATGGACACTTGGATTCAAAGTATGACACCTATGGACTCTTCTAGAAGGAACTAGCCATGTGGAGATTCACGGAACAATCATGATTTCACTCTGAGGTGACCAATGCACCCTTGAGTGTCAGGAATTTCACTACAGTACACCCTTGCATGGAGGTATATGCACTACAATGCAGTTAGTCCCTTGTAGAGGAGCATTGGTGATTCAGGTCATATAATATATACTTCAAACCTTGGAAATCTCATAATTGAAGCCATGAATGGAATGTATTCACTTAGGGTATATAGCAATTGAAATATAAGGGGATGATAGACCCTATTCATTGGTCCTGGGGAATGATGCCCAATTTGACAAGGTCTTGGGGGATGATGCCCAAACTAACCTATAACACCTTTGACATTTCTGATTGTTGGAGGGTCTTCCTTGGGCCTAATAAGCTAAATGCATGCCTCTAGCACCATTTTCCATGTATTTTTTGAGGGATTTTTATCTTAAGGAAACCTACATCAAGTTCATAGCGAAAACACGGCCTCAAGCCTCGAGCACGCTATGAACTCACCTAGTTTGGCAGATTTTTTTGTAATTTCTCTTTCTTTGCCCAAAAATCATCTTTGCAGCCTACATATGGCTTGTGATGATAAATTAAGAAAAAAAGTGACCAAAAAGGTGTGGCTTACCATGTTTAACATTAACATCTTTCATAATCACTTTAAGACCCTTTTTCTTCAATTCAGCTTGTATCATCTCTATCAAACCAAACTGACATGTTGAGGTGTTGATCACTGATATACTGGATTCAATACCTTGAAAGAATTTAGGTTGAGATGGTGAGCTATCCAATTGATGAGTTGGCATGCTTTGTTGCCTTGATGAGTTGTCATACACATGAAGTTTGACAGTTGAGCTGCCCCCTTAAAAAAATGGCCCAACGAAATTTCTTGAACTCATTTGATGATTCAGTTACCTCCTTACATGTGTTGAATGCCTCAAAAATATCACAAACTCATAACGCTAGAAAAATAGAGCATTAGGCAAGTTTGTAGCGAATTCTGACTGTTTTACACTAGTTTCGCTACGAACTTGGGTAAAAGTGTCAAATTCACTCTAATGACTAGATTTTCTCATGCATGAGATATTTTTGGATTTTTCTTTGACAATGACTCCTATCACACAAATGATGACCATTAAGACCCCTCACATATGTATATTTTTTGAAAAGTATGAATTCAAAAGACCCTATTCAACTCTAAGTGACTCAACCTAATTAACTTAAGACCAACCAAATTTTATCATGGATGATAGTAGCTCCAATGGGGAAGTTGTGCCCCTATGGTGCAGCAAATAACTAGCAGACCAAGTTCCCTATCCATTGGGCTGATCCCAACATCTTGTCATATTATTTAGCCTACATTTGTCCCTTGACATGCTCTTGAAGCAAAAACACTTGTACAAACTGAAACTTGAAACTACAATATTCAAAATAAATGTTGAAAGAGATGCTTGCCTAACAAGCTTATTTATGTACATACCAATCCTACTCTAACACCTAAAAACAAAACTTTCAACTTCAAGCAATATGAAATTTCTAGTATAGTCAATCAAAGAGTTGATCCAACACCTGGGCTTCTTTATTGTACTTGAACAACATTGGAAGTGAGTTATCTATTGGCAACTTAGAATGAAAATTGAATCCCTAATCCGTAAGAAGTAAAAAATTTGTCTTGGTTTATGACCGCAACAAACTTACCATTGGATCTTGGAAACCATGAAAAATCACCTTTTCTTGATGAGTAAAACTATGAGAGCTGAATTCATTCAGAATTAATGGCTTCTTTCTTCCTATGTCTTCAATTCCAAGAACATCATCAAATAAAAAAGCAATAATAAATTTATCATTCCCTTTCATATAAATCAAAAAAACCATCCATGCATCCTTGAACATCTTCAAACATGAAATCCATATTGTGTGTATCAAAACTACTGTTTTTCTTATCAAACAAATCAGATATAACCTTTGGTATTTTTGCTTGAGTTTTTTCATCTTGATTCTGGACACTAACAGCTCTTATACAAACAACTTTATGCATATCATCCATGTTATTTTTATGATCCCCAAATATAATAGGTAAAACATGTATATTTTTCTCTTCATGTAGCTTGATTTTACCCAAAAGTGAACTTTCATCACATGTTACTTCACTGTTCATAATTTTCGTGCATGTACTTTCAACAACCTGATCTTGAGGAGTTTCTTATTGACATAAAAATTTAGAAAAGGAATGGGCTGAAAAACAATTTGAATTATTTGGCTCATACCTTTGACTTCATATAGATTGACAAGGCTGCAAATCCTCATAAATTTCATGTAATAATACTTGACTGTCAAATTTCTGATCTATTTTATCTTCAAGCAAAGAAGACACTTCTTCTTGTTGGAAACCTTCTTGATTATCATGAAAACTGACCTGAGAAGATAATTCGTAAAGTGCCTCTAACATATCCTCATCCATGCACTCTCCATTATCACCAAGAACTTTAAAATATGGAATAAACATCTCACAAAAATCACCACAGTCTTGTAACAGTGATAAGGAAGAATGAGATTTCTCATAATGTTGGAAGAACGTTCTATGGAAGTCTTTAAGAGAGAACAAGCTTCCCGACTGCAACCCTTCATACCATGTTCTAGCTTCATCCTCTAGGGTGGCCATAAACATTTTCGTGAGACAATCCTTAGGAAACTCAACTCAAAATTTATGCACATGCATATGGAATCTAACCAAGTGAAGGCGACGTTATATTTCTTTTCATCTTTAAATATGGGAAGATAAGTTAACCAATTAACTCTTGGAATAGGATTTGGAAAATGATGAATGTGAGATTGATTCATAGGGGGATACCTAGCATTATTTCTTGCAATAGAACTCATTTTGGAACTTCTTCAAGCTATTGATCTTCAAGCAGTGGATCACCATGAAGCCACGAATTTCTAAATTCTTCAAGAATGGAGTCGCCAAGGTAGAAGTACAGCCTTCGAATGCTTCTGAGCTCCTACTACCTTCAAGAGTTCAATATTTCTATTTAAGCACAAAATTTAGGGAATAAGTATCTTCACTCTCTTGGCAGATGCACCAAAATGTTATCACTAAATTGAGGGTGATGGGATGCTTAAACAGTCAAATTAGAGTAACTATTTCAGACCACTTTTAGTTGGAACTTAGCCTTTCCAACATGAGAAGGCTCTCTCAAGGTAATGTATAATGATATTCAATATGAAATTTTTAGAGACAAATATAGGTAACCCTGAATGTATTTGAATATTTTTTATGCATGTGAAGGATGTTAATAAGTAGCTACCATTGGGCATGGAGTCTAAGGGAACTCAATTACATGAAAAATATCTAACATGGAATCTGAGGCATGTGTGTATTCTCATCAAAACACAAATTGAACAGTAAACCATATGCATAAAGGAAATTGGAGAATGACTAAACACGAATTCCAAGTGATTATACATAAATCCAACTGCATAAAAATAAAAAAATATAGGTAAAACAAACACATAATGAATCTTAGTTCTGATAGAAGTCTTCTGCAACTGTATATTACTGTCTTGAAATATTACAAAAGTAGTTGGTAACATGACATCAATCAACCCACTATAATCCTCCCATCTACCTGTTTATAGAGTGAGGACTCATAAAAATGGTTTTCCAACTTATCTAGCCTCGAATTCCTACCTAAGAGACCAATTTCAAATAGGATTAAATCACTTGGAGACTTCCTAGGGATATTTTCTATTTGGCAGAGTTTGAATACAAAAAAGACTCTTCTTTCATTAAATAACTCAACAAATCTATTTAATAGCCCTTATCAACTGCAACCAACTAATTTTCTGATTGTACTGGACTGCTGATGTGCCATCATGCCACGTGGATGTTGAGTTGGACCTCTTCCAAGTCGAATTTTACAATTTTTTTACAAATCTAGCTAGTGAAAATTCTGAAAAATAAATAAATAAGGATGAGCGCATAATTTCCAAACCCTTATGCCTTTGCAAAAACTGAGAGATTTTTTTGTATATGGTCTTGTGCTAAAGAAAAACCTCTTTCATATTTCCAAAATGCTTTGTAATTTGGTCAAAAATTAAAATTTAAGTTGACTTCTAAAACAGTCATGTACAAGAAATTTCATAGCGCTCATTCCATAGCGAACTCAAAAATCCACCTTTTGCATAACCTTTGACAATTTTTACTATTGGAGGGTCTCACTTGGGCCTAATAAGATAAATACATGCCTCTAGCATCATCTTCCATGTATTTTTTGAAGTATTTTTAGCTTAAGGAAACCTACAGGGAGTTTGTAGCGAAAACTCAGCCTCAAGCTTGGAGCACGCTACGAACTCACCTAGTTTGGAAAAAAAAAATTGTAATTTCTCCTTCTTTGCCCAAAAATCATCTTTGCAACCTACATATTTGTTGTGATGATAGCTTAAGACAAAAAGTGACCAAAAATGTGTGGCTTACCATGTTTAACATCAACATCCTGCATAATCACTTTAACACCCTTTTTCTTCAATTTAGTTTGTAGCATATCTATCGAACCAAACTCACATGTTGAGGTGTTGACCACTGATACACTGGATTTAAGAGCTTGAAAGACTTCAGGTTGATATGGTGAGCTTTCCAATTGATGAGTTTTCATGCTTTGTTGCGTTGATGAGTTGTCATACACATAAATTTTGACAGTTGAGTTGCCCCCTTAAACAAATGGCCCAATGACATTTCTTGAACTCATTTGATGATTTAGTTACCTCCTTACATTCGTTGAATGCCTCAAAAATATCACACTCTCGTAACACTGGAAAAACAAAGCATTAGGAAAGTTTGTAGTGAATTCTAACTGTTTTACACTGCTTTCGCTACGAACTTGGGTAAAAGTGTCAAATTCACTCTAATGACCATATTTTCTCATGCATGAGATATTTTTGGATTTTTCTTTGAAAATGACTCCTATCACACAAATGATGACCATTAATACTGCTTCAACAGTCAACTTAGAGAAACTATTTCAAATCACTTTTAGTTGGAACTTAGCCTTTCCAACATGAGAGGGCTCTCTCAAGGTAATATATAATGATATTCAGTAGGAAATTTTTAGAGACAAAGATGGCTAACTCTGAATGTATTTGAATATTTTTTTATGCAGGTGAAGGATGTTAATAAGTAGCTACAATTGGGAATGGAGTCAGAGGGAACTCAATTACATGAAAAAACATCTAACATGGAAGCTAAGGTATGTGTGTATTCTCATCAAAACACAAATTGAACAGTAAACCATATGCATACAGGATATTGGAGCATGACTAAACACGAATTCCAATTTATTATACATAAATCCAAGTGCATAAAAATAGAAAATATAGGTAAAAAAAATACATGTGAGAACACATAATGAATCTCATGTCTGATAGAAGTCTTCTTCAACTATATATTACTGTCTTGAAAATATTACAAAAGTAGTTGGTAACATGACATCAATAAACCCACTCTAATCCTCTCGTTTGCCTATTTAAAGAGTGAGGACTCATAAAAATGGTTTTCCACATTATCTAGCTTCAAATTCCTACCTAATAGACCAGTATCAAATAGGATTACATCACTTGGAGATTTCCTAGGGATATTTTCTGTTTGGCAAAGTTTGAATAAAAAAAGAACTCTTATTTCATTAAAAAAACTCAAAAAATATATTTAATAACCCTTATCAACTGTAACCAACTAATTTTATGAGTGTACTAGATTCCTGATGTGTCATCATGCCACGTGGATGTTGATTTGGACCTCTTCCAAGTCGAATTTTACAAGTGCAAATATGGCTAGTGAAAATGTTGAAAAAATAGGTCTTGAAGATGAGTGCATAATTTCAAAACCCTGATGGCTTTGCAAAAAATGAAAGAGGTTTTTGTATATGGGTCTGTGCTAAAGGAAAACCTCTTTCATATTTCCAAAAAAAAAATTCATTTGATCATAAATGAAACTAGAAGTTGACTTCTAAAACAGTCATGTACAAGAAATTTCATAGCGCTCATTCCACAACAAACTCCAAAATCCACCTTTTGCATAACCTTTGACATTTCTGACTGTTGGGGGGTATTCCTTGGGATAATAAGCTAAATGCATGCCTCTAGCACCCTCTTCCATGTATTTTTTGAAGGAGTTTTAGCTTAAGGAAACCTACTGTGAGTTCGTAATGAAAACTTAACCTCAAGCCTTGAGCAAGCTACGAACTCACCTAGTTTGGTAGATTTTTTTGTAATTTCTCCTTCTTTGCCAAAAATTCATCTTTTCAGCCTGAATATGTCTTGTGATGATATCTTAAGACAAAAAGTGACCAAAAATGTGTGGCTTAGCATGTTTAACATCAAAATCTTGCATAATCACTTTAAGGCCCTTTTTCTTCAATTTAGTTTGTAGCATATCTATCGAACCAAACTGACATGTTGAGGTGTTGACCACTAATACACTAGAGTTAAGAGCTTGAAAGACTTCAGGTTGATATGGTGAGCTTTCCAATTGATGATTTTGCATGCTTTATTGCCTTGATGATTTGTCATACACATGAATTTTGACAATTGAGTTGCCCCCTTAAACAAATGGCCCAATGACATTTATTGAACTCATTTCATGATTCAGTTACCTCCTTTCATGTGTTGAATGCCTCAAAAATATCACACAGTCATAATGCTGGAAAAACAGAGCATTAGGCAAGTTCGTAGCGAATCCTGACTGTTTTACACTGATTTCGCTACGAACTTGGGTAAAAGTGTCAAATTCACTCTAATGACCAGATTTTCTCATGCATGTGATATTTTTGGATTTTTCTTTGACAGTGACTCCTATCACATGAACGATGACAATTAAGACTACTTCAACAGTCAACTTAGAGTAACTATTTTATACCACTTTTAGTTGGAACTTAGCCTTTCCAACCTGAGAGGTCTCTCTCAAGGTAATGTATAATGATATTCAATAGGAAATTTTTAGAGACAAAGACAGCTAACTCTGAATGTATTTGAATATTTTTTTATGTAGGTGAAGGATGTTAATAATTAGCTACCATTGGGCATGGAGTCAGAGGGAACTCAATTACATGAAAAACATATAACATGGAAGCTGAGGCATGTGTGTATTCTCATCAAAACACAAATTGAATAGTAAACCATATGCATACAAAAAATTGGAGCATGACTAAACATGAATTCCAAGTGATTATACATAAATCCAACTGCATAAAAATAAAAAAGATAGGTAAAACAAACACATGTGAGAACACATAATGAATCTCAGGTCTAATAGAAGTCTTCTACAACTGTATATTACTATCTTGAAAATATTACAAAAGTAGTTGGTAACATGACATCAATCAACCCACTATAATCCTCTCATCTGCCTATTTAAAGAGTGAGGACTCATAAAAATGGTTTTCCACCTTATCTAACTTCAAATTCCTACCTAAGAGACCAATTTCAAATAGGATTACATCACTTGGAGACTTCCTAGGGATATTTTCTATTTGGCAGAGTTTGAATACAAAAAGGACTCTTCTTTCATTAAATAACTCAACAAGTCTATTTAATAACCCTTGTCAACTGCAACCAAATAATTTGTTGAGTTTATTGGATTGCTGATGTGTCATCATGCCACTTGGATACTAAGTTAGACCTCTTCCAAGTCGAATTTTACAATTTTTATACAAATATGGCTAGTGAAAATTCTAAAAAAATAGGCCTTGAAGATGAGTGCATAATTTCCAAACCCTGATGGCTTTGCAAAAAATGAGAGAGATTTTTGTATATGGGTTTGAGCTGAATAAAAACTCTTTCATATTTCCAAAATTATTTTTCATTTTTTCATAAATTAAACTTGAATTTGACTGCTAAAATATTCATGTACAGGAAATTTCATAGTGCTCATTTTGGAGCGAACTCCAAAATCCACCTTTTGCATAACCTTTGACATTTCTGACTGTTGGAGGGTATTCCTTGGGCCTATTAAGCTAAATAAATGCTTCTAGCACCCTCTTCCATGTATTTTTTGAAGGATTTTTAGCTTAAGGAAGCTACAGCGAGTTCGTAGCGAAAACTCAGCCTCAAGCCTGGGGCAGGCTTCGAACTCACCTAGTTTGGTAGATTTTTTTGTAATTTCTCCTTCTTTACCCAAAATTAATTTGTGCAACCTGCATATGTCTCATGATGATAGATTAAGAAAAAAAGTGACTAAAAATGTGTGGCTTACCTTGTTTAACATCAACATCTTTCATAATCACTTTAAAACCCTTTTTCTTCAATTCAGCTTGTAGCATCTCTATCGAACCAAACTAACATCCTGAGGTGTTAACCACTGATACACAGGATTTATTACCTTGAAAGACTTCAGGTTGAGATGTTGAGTTGTCCAATTGATCAATTGGCATGCTTTGTTTCCTTGATGAGTTGTCATACACATGAAGTTTGACAGTTGAGTTTCCCCCTTAAACAAATGGCCCAATGACATTTCTTGAACTCATTTGATGATTTAGTTACCTCCTTACATGTGTTGAATGCCTAAAAAATATCACAAACTCATAACGCTAGAAAAACAGAGCATTAGGAAATTTCGTCGTGAATTATGACTTTTTTACACAGATTTCGCTACGAACTTGGGTAAAAGTTTCAAATTCACCCTAACAACCAAATTTTCTCATGCATGAGATATTTTTGGATTTTTCTTTGACAATAAATCCTATAACACGAATGATGACCATTAAGACACCTCACATATGTACATTTTTTGAAAATTATGAATTCAAAAGACCCTATTCAACTCTAAGTGATTCAACCTAATTAACTTAAGACCAACCAAATTTTATCATGGATAACACTACCATTACTATGCAATTTCCAAAGGCCTTTCTCTCCAGTATGTCCAAGCCTTTGATGCCATAGCATGGTCTTTTCTCCAAATACCGCTAGGCTTTCTGTTCAACTTTCAGGAACCATGGAACTTTTGCACCCATCAATAACAGTGCTACCCTGAAGCTTGTAAAGAGTTCCAATCCGAACTCCTCGCATCAATACCAGTGCTCCCTGAACCATCTTGCAAGTATCTTTCTTGAACATTTTTTTTACACTTGCATCATCCATATTGCTTATAGAAATTAGATTTTTGGCCAATGAAGGAATATGCATAACACCATGAAGTGTTATAATCCTTTCACCTTGCAAATTTAGCTTGTCTTTTCCACGTCTAATGATTCTGGCCTTCCTATCATATCCTAATAATACATCACCACCATCATACTTATCATACTTGCATAACCACTCCCTATGGGGAGTGAAGTGAAAGGATGCACCTAATTCAATCAACTATGCATCATGATCTACATGTGTATTTGGAGAAGAATCCAAATACAAATCCCCACCTTCATTTGAGGTGGCTTTTGCCTCTGCAGAAGGAGCATCATCAAATCCCTTTCCTTTCTCAGAAGCTTTAGATCTGCAGTCCTTTTTGTAGTGCCCTTCCTTTCCGCATTTCCATCACACCTTTACATGCTTTTAGGAGATTTAGATCTCCCTCTAGATTTATATCTCACACTTGAAAACTTGTTTTTGTTTCTATTCTTGGACCTTCTTGTACAGATAAGGCATCTCCATTTTGTCCGTCCATATTTCTCCATCTCATTTCCTCCGATAGTAATGTTGAGACAATTTCATCAAAATTCAAGGTAGTTGTATTGCTACCTATTGCAATAACCAAATTGTCCCACGAATCTGGTATAGAACACAACAAACTGATGCACTTATCTTCATCTAAGATTTTAATATCAACAGGTGACAACTGAATTACCACAGTATTGAAGGCGTTCAGATGCTTTGTCACCGAGTCTCCATCCTTCATCCTCAGCTTATACAAATTTTTCTGCGAGAAAAATTTATTTACCAGAGACTTAGATTGGTACAAAGTCCCTAATTTGACCCACAAAGTCTTCATTGTAGCTTCCCCAGATACATTCACCAATACCTAATCTGATATATACAGTTGTATTGTGCTCTTTTCCTTCTGATCCAACTTCGCCCAGTCTTCATCTAACATTGTCGTTTGTTTAGTACCTGGATCTACCGTGATCCACTGATCTTTATCCACAATCATATCCTCCATCTTGAGCTTCAACAACTCAAAACTCTAACCATTAAATTTCTCGATCTATATCTTTCCATCGCTCACCATCTTCTTTCACCGCAAGAATCGATCCCGCTGATCTCCCTCTGGACAGGGTCTTCCACAAGCCCGAGCAAAAAACCCCTCAGTAGAAAATGCGTCCCCTTGAAGCTGAAACAACTCCTATACCACATGTAGGTTTTAACCTTGTACAGAAATCATCTGCAAATGAATTCTTAAATATAGAAAATAAACAATAGCGAGAGCATAAACATAAAACAGATATACAAAAATATTTTCCCCTAGATCCCAATCAGGACTACCGGCTTTATTTTTCATTATATTCTTTTTAGAATTACAACACATATATATACATGTCGAAGCATTCATAAACCCCAATCCATTAACCCTGGATTAGAACATAATCGTAGTTCAAGATGAATGTAAAAATCATGTTTTTACTTTTATGTAAGGTAGATACATTAGGTAAGTCATCAGTTCAAGTCAAATGAATTAGTTTCCTCTCTTTTAGAGGCAAGTTGTTGGGTCTTCCTAGTCTTCAGATTCTTGTTCAGCATTTGATGGAAACTAATCCTCATATTATGGATTCGACTCCTTGAGGATAGGATGATTTGTTATGAGGTATATATATTCTTCTTCTTCTATATCTTCTTCTTCTTAGTGTTGGTAAAACTTCTTCCATTTTTGAAACTGAAAATCTAAGTTTAAATCAGGACAATCTTGAAACTAGATTTATAGCTCATCATGAAGAAATACAAACTCCTTTTTCAATGTTCATATTTGATGAATTTTCTCCTGAACCTGATTTTCCTAAGTATGATAAATCTGAAGATAATTTCTATGAGGAGTTTGATAAGCCAAACATCCAACTCAGTCCAACTTATGACTCATCTGAAGAACTGAGCTAAATAGACCTCAAACCACCTCCTCTCATCCTCAGGGGTTGAATCCATGAGGTGAGTGAGGTTTACACCAAATTTTGAACAACAATCTGAAGACCAGGAAGACCAAACAACTTACCTCTAAAAGAGATGAAACTGATTCATTTGACCTCAACTGATGACTTACCTAATGTATCTACCTTAGATAAAAGTAAAAATGTGAATTTTACATTCATCTTGAACATTTACATCAGTAAAATTACATTTCCAAAAGTGAAAATTCAAACTTGAGAAGATTTTCTGAAGATTGTAAAAATTTGCAATTTTTTGGAAAACGCGCAACATCCAATTAGGAAAAATAATCTGTTTTGCAAGCTAGTTTTGAGTGCTTTACTGGTGTCCAAATCAGCTCCATGATAGCTCATTGGAAATCTCTCTCAATCTAGTTTCTAGATCTATCTTCATCCATCATTTCATTGCTATTAAGTGAATGTTTTCAATTTAGATGAACAAAATCCATATTTTTTATGCTATGTTTTGGGTAAATATTCATAGTCTGTAATTTCTTCAGCTTAGAAAGAACCCATGATTTCACCATGATATTTCTAGCTCCTCCCCTGTCTTGATCATCCAACCCATTGAAAGCCTAAAGTGATAAATCACTATGCCTACCTTGCCCCATAGAACACCCTGCAAATTTTGACCTAA
Organism: Pinus albicaulis; assembly: GCA_034641835.2. Lineage (NCBI taxonomy): Eukaryota > Viridiplantae > Streptophyta > Pinopsida > Pinales > Pinaceae > Pinus > Pinus albicaulis. The sequence goes on from CM076574.1 coordinate 177,285,830, forward strand.
TCTCCCTTGCCCTGACGTTTTTGCTCTTTCTGATCCAGCACAACCCTATACAATCAAATCAAAACCCTGAGCTACTATACCTAACCTAATATTTACTTTATTCATCCATCTTGGTTGTGATCCTTACGGAGAGAGCCCTCTCATTGCCTAGTAGGGCTAGCTACTTGGCTAAGTGTGGTTTTTGGTTACCTCGGAATTGCCTTCTTCAGCCTGAGGTTCAATCCGAGTGCTAACATTTTGGCGACCATACTGGGGAAATCAAAAGAAAATATCTTCCCTAGGAAATAATGACAAATTTTAGATCTGATTTTTGATGGTGGACAAAATTCAGATGCATATGAAGTCTAAACTCTTCACCTGGCGACTCCAACGTGATGTAAAGACTCCACTGGATGATCGACCTTGCCTGTAGGAAAATGGAAGGATCTTACACAAAGGTCATGTATTCAAAGTGGAATTATATTCAATATCTAATCTGTTTTCTTGTAAATTACTTCTTTTCTTTTCCTGAAACTATCCTAAAAGTTTTCTGGAGTTTGTTGTATGATAAAGATGATCAAAATCTTGATTCTACCTATTCAAAAAGTGTAAATATCGATTTTTCCTTTGATCTTGGTCCACATCCTTTTTTTGAATCTTATGATGAACATCTTCAAATTGATGAGCCTAAAGAGATCAAGGCTGGTCCTACAACTTCTATACATACTCCTACACCTTGTAAAATTTTAGATCGATACAAACCACTCATCTTACCTCCTATACTCCATGCTTTCCCTGAAAATAATTACCTATATTTGTCGAGGTTTGATGGTGAATATGACAACATCACTGTTGAGATACATATGCAGAATTTTGAGACTTTTCTAGACTTTTTTGAAGTTGCCAAAGACAATGTCAATATCAGGCTATTTTCTCTTTCTTTGCAAGGCAAAGTCAAGAGTTGGTTCAAAAACTTGCCTACCGCGAGCATCTCATATTTCCCAGAGTTCATCAAAGTTTTCCTCGATAGTTGGGTGGTCAAACAAAACCCTTTCCTAATTCTAAAAGAGTATAACCAGCTGAAAAGATAGCTAGGGGAGATAGTACAATAAGTTTTTGTCAGATTCAATCAAGTCTATTATTCGATACCTGCTGATATAAGACCCCCTCCTGGCTCAGCTCTTTTACGTTACCCGAATGCCTTTGATTGGAAATGGAGTTTCAGCTGAAAGAAAGGAACCTTGCAACACTTGAAGAGATGCATAACAGTGCAGTAGATGTAGAGGCTAATCTGCTGATCAGAAGGGAAAATTTGTAGGAAGAAGAGAAGAAGAACATTACAGATCACCTGACATATTTAGAGGTACAGCTCGACATTTTGGTAAGTAAAATAGAGCAAATGATGTAAAGGATCACCATGAGCAATGTATTTTCTGTTCAAGATCATCACGACCCGCTTATCCCATAAAAAGAAGAGATTGCAAGCCCTAAATATTTTCCTACTAAACCCAGCCACCATAGATCAAAAAATGGATTTGTAGATCAATCTAAGGAGAAAAAATCTGATAATATAATGTGTATGATTGGTGACATTACTTATATTAATGATTTGTCGAAGTTTGATCAATATGATGATGATTATGTTCTCCAAACTGAAGCTAATCTTACAGAGCAATCAACACTTGGTTTGTGGGAGGAATTTTAGTTTCAGCATCTTGAAAATAGTGATCAGTCGATGCATATCAGTTATGGCATTTATGAGGAAAGTCTAGAAAATTTGGAAGTAAGTGAAGGATCTTTGCCTCTTTGTTTTACTTCATTTCAATTTATCAGAGATTACTTTCATGCGATCAGAAATCAGCAGTCATTGAGTTCTGATCTTGACAATCAAGAGGATAATAAATTTTTTTATCAGAGCTCCCTACCCTTTTGTTTCTTCTCATTTGCAAAAATAAGAGAAAACTATAAGCAAGAAGATAAGCGAGTGGTCAACACTATAAATGATGAACATTCTCCTAAATTGGTTGAGGAAATAATTTGTGACATAGAATCCTCTTTAGCTCCATATTTGCAGCCGCCAAATGCCATTGAATGTCAGGTTGTAGATGAAGGCTTGGAAGTTGAAACACATAATCAAATGATGCAAGATGATTATGTACCACTATGTTTTGAAGCATTTCAATTTTTAAAGAAAATTTTTCATAATATCTCTAAAGAAAAGGATGGGCAACCTGTAGAGTGTCATGCAGTCTCATTAGAACCGATAGATACGTTTCAGAAGTGTTTTCAAGTTTTTCATGACCCAATAGCTGATGTGTTAGATGATACCTGTAGTAAAATTCCTTCTCCATTAGCTAACTGTGAGCCTAAAAAGAGTGTTGATATAAACTTGATCCGACATCTGACTTCATTGTCTTGTTCGGCAGGTGTTTTATTGCAAAGCTCATACCAAGATTTGCAGTCATATTAGGAGAGTAATGAAGAAGATTTTTGTTTTGTTGTTGATTATCAAAAAATAGTTATTCACGAGTTTCAAGATCCTTTTGTCAACTTGCTGCAGTCATCAAAGAAAGAAAGCACGGATGTTAGGAAAATTTTAAAACCAAGGTACGAAGACTACCTAGAGTAGAGAAGTAACATATTAGATGGGCTAGAAATTAATATGTATTCCTATGAATATCCTTTTGCAGCATTCTTTAGGTCAATCGGTGGGCTCATGCTTTGAAATTTCATCAAGATTCAATCTGTTGACAAGTTTTCATGGGAGTTGCCTTTTAGTAGTTCTTTCTTCTTGCTCATAAGAAAGCACTTGCGGAGAATTAAAACAGCAGCTAGAATTATTACATGGTTGCATTGGTTGTTCCATTTCACTTAATCAGGTGATGAATGGATCAATTAGAGTATTTTTTGTTGAATAATCTTAATTCTGAGCATTTTTTTTTCATTTTGTCAGTTGTGTTTTAGTCTAAGTCAGTTTATTGAGTCAAGTTTCTTTTAGTATTCAGTTTGGTTTTTAACTATTGACTCCATACGCAATGGATAGGCACTTGTTCTACGGTGTTCTTGGCACCTCCAAGGAGCTACCATCCCTAGCTAGGGCCAATGTTAGTGTCAGTATTTGCATACTTCCACCAGGGATCAAAACACACTTTGCATGTGCATCTTAGGCGTCCCACTCTAAATAATTTTCAACCATTCCATTAGGTCATGAAATTAAAATTTTCCACTGATGGTTGTCCTTGTCAAGTGTTCCATTTTCCTTCACAAGTATATGCTTGCTGACACTCTTCCATGACTTCATCATGTTGAAAACAAGTATGCTCTCATTCCACTTTTAGTCAAAGTTACTCATTGAGTCAGTTTCTTTCATTTATCATTAGGTCACTAAGGTTTCATTAGGTCAAATCATTGCATTGTCTCATTTTCAATAAATATCAGCAGAAGGTGTGAGAGTGACCCCAATAATCTCTCTTTACCATGCAAAGATGATCTCCAAGATGGTTTCCAAAGCAATTTGATTTCAAGTGTGAGTTTCATTCCAAGATGTAATTTTATTTTTATTCATGTAATTTTATGTCAGTCAAATGTAATAAGCACTCAGTCTCCCAAGGCTGCCAACCCATATTTCCACATCCCAACACACGAAATGCCAAATTGAAAGATTTTTTAGTTCATCAATTGCTAAAATTTCAAAGGGAGTTGTCTTTTCACAAAGGTGCCCAAATCGTTATTGTTCACAAGCACCAAACCCTAATTTCCTCTCCCACTGAGATAGGGTTTGCTATGGAATCAGAGATATATGAGAAGAGGAGGCATAATTTAGGTCATATCAGTAAGTATGAGGTCATTCCAAACTCATAAACGTCATGTCTCCATCATTTTCCAGGAAATCATTCCAAGAGTCAAGCCATTTGCCACTCATAGGGCCAGTTTTACTTCAAACTATGTTTTTGACCAAACATAGATGAATTTCACAAAAGTGAGAGAGATTTTTGTCCATCCTAGGTCAAGGAAGAAAAAACTCCTTCATATTTTACACAGGTGTCATATTTTTAGAGAAATGTCAAAAACATAGGTGCCACAGGAGAGTTGCTACACTTCTAGAGTTACATTGGGAAAATCATGTTTTCTCATATATGAAGTGTCCAAATCACTTTCTTGATGAATCAAATGATAACTAGACAGAGAGGGGTTTCCAATGAGTTATCATGAGCTCAATTTGGAGTTGAGAAAGGCCTCCACAAGTTTCCTTCAACATCACTCTTCATTTATACACCTTCATTCAGCACTTTTTTACCAGTCTTGGGAAAATAATTTTTTTACAAATAAAATCAACTCCAAAAAGAAAACCAAAGGTATATTTGGAAATCAAACAGGATATTATTTCAAATGATCTATCATGCGCCCAATTTTGACATCGAAAAGGCCTCCAAATGTGGTCTGTAAAAAGGTGTTGAAGGGACGTTGTGCGTTTTCCAGGGACGTTGCACGTTTGATTGAAATTGCAATGTATTTATCAACGGCGCTGTGTTTTTTCCAGCAACATTGCATGTTTTCCCAGTTGCTTCAAAAATTCTCTACCAGACCTTAAAATCTCACAAATTCACTTCCAAACCTTCAACAGAAACTCTTCATGCCTCCAGCTAGCCAGTAATTAATAAATTTGATTCACTACATTTCATCAAATGTCTTTTTGGATGCATAAGTTCGTTTAGAAGAAATTTGGTGTTTTGTTCTAACGCAAAACCATATTTTCCAGCAAAACCTACTTTACACTTCAATTTCACTCCCTAAACCTTCATAACCCATCCCCCATTTCATTCTACCCTTTCCCAAACCCCTACAGTGACATTCCCTTTCCCTAAGCCTTCATTTACTTAAAACCCTAAGCCTTAGGTACACTATTTACCTAGGCTCCAAATTCCCTACACTTGTGATAAATCCCTACCCTCATCTCCCTTAATTACCCTATCCCATTCCCTAGTCCTAAAAAATCACATTCCACCTCATCACACCTCCCTAGGGTTTTGACACTAAAGCACCTATGGAAGAAGAAAGAAACGAGAGGAAGCCAAACAGAGGAGGAAGATAGATTGTAGGAGGAAGATAGAAAATAAAGAATGAAATACAAATGAGGATTGAAAACACTATTGCAAGAGAAAAAATTGCAAAGGCCAAGCTCAAACGAGCCTATTGTTGGAGAGGTAAATCCCCTCTGCGAACAGAGGCGATCCCTACTAGCCCAGATCAGGTCTAGCAACAATTAGGTCACACAGTGACATAGGTTCTTAGTTACAAAACGAAAAAAACATAACGAATTGCCTACCTCAAATCCTACGCAATGGTTGTTGAAGAAAGGATGACATTTTCCTTCCCTCACTTGGCAAATCATGATTCTTCTGCTCCACGCGTTCGAATACCTGCACACATGCAAAGGATACAACGATATATAACGTAAAATCTAAATCTTATAACCATACATCAGTCAGAGAGGATGTAATTCATTGCATAAAAGAAATATACACATGAATAGAACCATAATCAAAGTCACTTATCATTAAAATAACAAAGGAAAGATACAACCCAAAGCTCTGCCGCTTTATCTTCCTTCGGTAGGGCTAACAGTGGAGCAAGTCTCAACGAAGCCTGTCATAAATGGGACAAAACTCTCTCTCTTCGGCTTGGCTCTCAAAAGTTGTCTGGCTATAGTCTCCTTGCTACAAGTTCAGCTCTAGCTTGTTAAGGGTAAAGGAAAGCTTTTATAGATGTGGGAAGAGGAGTTGGGATCCCTACAATCATGGGATTGGCCCTATCTCTAAGGAAGCTTCCATGATAGGTGGAAAACTACCCCCCATACATGGAGATCCGGAGCCAAACCACCCAACTCATTTTGGTGACTCGTTCAGGAGTTTGTTGGAATCAAAATTCTACCATTTATTTTTTAAAAACATCCCTTCCCTTATTAAGCTTGGCGTGAGTGAGACACTAGGACAGAGTGCCAGTTGGCGCGCCCTCTATGGTGGATTTTCCCCATTGGCGTGAGGGCTGAACTGGTTGGTCGCGCCAAGCCCAAAAGATCTATTTTTAGGGTTTTACAAAGCAAACTTTCTTCAAAGGATTGATTGTCCTTGTCAAGGGGGATGCCATGAAAGTGGTTTCAGGTTATGTCACTGCTCACAGGTCACAGGAAAGACCCTCCAATGTGTGGGACGGGGAATTGCAGGGACGGTGACAAAATGTTGTGTAACACCTATGCAAAAATTCAAACTTTGACTAAGAAAAAGAAGAAAGAGAAGTTAGACATACTTATTGAGGTTTCACTCCATGCCTCAAGAACTCAATGAGCAAGTACCCTCATAATTTTGGCACATTTTTCACTTATGTTCATTTCAGTAATTTTTTGCAATTTTCAACACAGAAATTTTGCCAAAGGCGTAGTGACCTGGACGTTGCATTCTTTTTTGGGGCCTCCAAATGCCAAATTTCCACCACTAGTAGGTTCATAATGATTTGGACATGAACTCTAGAAATTTTCATAAGATTTGGAGGAGAACTGGTCCCTCAAACATGCAAAAAACCACCTAAAAATCATGTTTTTGCCTCCTTTTTTACTTGGTCGCTACGCATTTACCAGTCTTGGGAGATTAGATTTTTGACAGGGAAAATAAAAACCATTTTTAAAAATAAATATATATCTAGAAACTACACTCAGAGAAATTTCCAATGAGCTATCATGGAGCTAATGTGGGCACCGAGAAGGCACTCAAAACTAGCTTGCAAAACAACCTATTTTTCCTGCTTAGACGTTGTGCGTTTGCCAGAAAATTGCAAATTTTTACAATCTTCAGCAAATCTTCTCCAGTTTGACTTTTCACTTTGGGAAATGTAATTTCACTAATGTAAATGTTCAAGATGAATGTAAAAGTCATGTTTTTACTTTTATCTAAGGTAGATACATTAGGTAAGTCATCAGTTGAGGTCAAATGAATCAGTTTCCTCTCTTTTAGAGGCAAAGTGTTGGGTCTTCCTAGTCTTCATATTCTTGTTCAAAATTTGATGGAAACTGATCCTCATCTTATGGATTCAACTCCCTAAGGCTAGGATGAGTTTTTATGAGTTCTATATCTTCTTCTTCTTAGTGTTAGTAAAACTTCTTCCATTTTTTAAACTAAAAATCTAAGTTTAAATCAGGACAATCCTGAAACTATATTTATAGCTCATCATGAAGAAAGAAAATATCCTTTTTCAATGTTCATATTTGATGAAGTTTCTCCTAAACTTGATTTTCCTAAGTACGATAAATATGAAGATAATTTCGATGAGGAGTTTGATAATCCAAACATCTAGCTCAGTCCAAACTCTAACTCCTCTGAAGAACTGAGCTAAATAGACCTCAAACCACCTCCTCTCATCCTCAGGGGTAAAATCCATGAGGTGAGCGAGGTTTACACCAAATGATGAATAAGAATCTAAAGACTAGGAAGACCAAACAACTTGCCTCTAAAACATAGGAAACTTATTCATTTGACCTCAACTGTTGACTTACCTAATGTATCTACCTTACATAAAAGTAAAAGCATGACTTTTACATTCATCTTGAACATTTACATCAGTAAAATTACATTTCCCAAAGTGAAAATTCAAACTGGAGAAGATTTGTTGAAGATTGTAAAAATTTGCAATTTTCTGGCAAACGCACAGCGTCCAAGCAGGAAAAATAGCATGTTTTGCAATTTTGTTTTGAGTGCCTTCCCGGTGTCCAAACCAGCTCCATGATAGCTCATTGGAAAGCTCTTTGAGTCTAGTTTCTAGATATATCTTCGTCCATCATTTCATTTCTATTAAGTGAATGTTTTCAAGTTAGATGAACATAATTCATAATTGTTATGCTCTGTTTTGGGTAAATATTCACAGTTTGTAATTTCTTCAGTTTAGAAAGAACCCATGATTTCACAATGCTATTTCTAGATCCTCACCTATCTTGATCATCCCACCCATTGAAAGCCTAAAGTGCTAAATCACTATGCCTACCTTGCCCCATAGAACACCCTGCAAATTTTGACCTAATTTCCTTTTCCCTGACTATTTTTCTCCTTCTGATCCAGCACAACCCTATACAATCAAATCAAAACCCTGAGCTACTATACCTAGCCTAATATCTACTATACTCAACCATCTTGGTTGTGATCCTTACGAAGAGAGCCCTCTGCTTGCCTAGTAGGGCTAGGTACTTGGCTAAGTGTGGTTTGTGGTTACCTCGGAATTTCCTTCTTCAGCCTGAGGTTCAATCCGAGTGCTAAAATTTTGGCTGTTAAACACCATGTTAACGCACACACATGGTGTATGAGGAAGATGAACACACACACACAAGAGACTCAACACAATGAAAGATAAGTGTGAGGCTTTCTTATTTTCCATTATACAAAGATGTACATTTATAGTACAATAGTGTGACTCTTGGTTTCATATTCCAAGGTCACTTGGACTCCATTGTGACTTTTCGCATTCCACACCTGCCCATGTAGGATTAGGTGTTCCAACATCCCCCCTTAATCCGAAGGGGTATGTGTGAGTCCAAGAAAAGAGTTTTAATACAAATTTGCAAAGTATACATGGCAGCACTTGAGCTGAATCAACTCTCTGAAATTTTGGAAAAAAGAGGTGGTTTTAGGATGACCACAAACACTGGAACGCAAAACTTGTTGCAGTTCCCAGAACTCTTCCAAAACTAGCAAGAAGCTGAAAGCTTTTGCTAGAGGAATTGTCCCTCATAAAAAAGGGAGACCTTCAACCTAAAAGAAGGGAGGTCTACTACATGTGATGGTTTTAGGATTACCAACAACTCTGAAATGCTTTGAAGCATTTCCTGGAACTCAACCAATGCTGGCAAGAAGCTGAAGGCTGCTAAGCTGAAGGCTTCTGCTAGAGGAAGTGTTCCTCATATATGAAAGGGAGACCTTCAAATTCGGAAGAAGGAGGCCTACTACTCCGTGATGGTTTTAGGTTATCCACCAACCAAAGATGATGGTTTTTAGGTTATCCACCAACCGAAGGTATGCTCATGGGCATCCGTGTCTCCGGCTACATCTCTGAATCCGGAATGACGAATTGTGGCTCAGGCTCGCTTGAACTGCTGGCTACAACTCTGAACATGGAATGAGAGATTGTGGCTCAGGCTTGCTTGATCTGTCGTCAAAGCTTGTACATGACCACCATTTTCCCCCCTGTCAGGGACAAGGTGAGATGATGGCGAAAACTCAACTGCAAGTTTGCTCAATATCCGTGAACAAGTTCTAACATGTGTCGTAAACATCTTCTTTGTTGCTGATGCCCATTGCCAAGAAGCAATCCATCCAAGATGAATCTTGGTTCTTGCCGGAGGCTTGTTTTTGAAGCATCTGTCTGAATAATGAGTGTGCCGACCACAGTGCTTGCATGGGCGAAGATCAAAACAATGATCTTTCATATGGCCAACTCGATCACAGTGTTGGCATTTCTCAATATGTTGTTGTTGTGGAACAGGATCTGGAACAGCTGCAGGTGAACTGTCATACATGAATCCAACACTTTGAAATTTGATGGGCTTGGTGTAGTCTGGATATGAAAGGACACATCCTTGTCATATCCAAGACTAGTTCTGTGCTTGTTGTGGACAAGCTCTTCCCAAGGTCTGATGATGAGCTTGAGAAGTGCAGGTTGAACTGCTGCATCTGCATGTACATCTGCTCTTGAACAAGGAACTGAATGTGAATCAACTGCATCTTTATCTTCTTTCTTCTGATGAGATTCCTTCTCAATCTTCTGAACAGAAACAGGTTCAGAATGGTGACTCTTTTGCTGAAGTTCGTCTTGTTGGAGCTGAGATTCCAACTGCAAAAACTCAATCTTTTCTTGTGCATCTTGTAAACAAATCTGAATATTAGAAAGAGCATGCTTGCTCATTTTTATCACATCATCAACATTTGAATGAATGAGGTTACTCAACAACTCTAATACCTCATTGATTTTGACCATTTTCAACAACTTAGGCTCAAAAAATGAAAGGGTGTCGGCTTCAACCGAAAATGCACCCGTTTACAATGTGATTCAACAACAAATACAAATGACTCCAAAGAATTTCCAACTATGAAAATCTCAAGGTACAAAGTGTGCTACTCAAATGATGGAGGACAATCAACAATCCAACAACTCAAATTTACTGATTGCAACTATGAAGAAGATGCAAATTCCACTCACAATACAATGTCAATTCAATACATCATCTCTACAAAATATTTGTTTGAATGTGCAGCAAAAACAACGTGCAAGAAGCCTTTAGGGCAGCTGAATTTTCCTTCAAAGAGATGTTTTAAAAATAATGGCAAACTTGTCTTCAAATGTCAATTTCTTCAAAAAATCACCTTTATGCCACAAATCACACAATGTAAATCTTCTCTTTTCACTATGTATTCAGTCCATCTGCTCCTCATATGCCATTTTCTCTTTTTCTGTTGTTCATATTCTCTCTTTCTTCTGCGCTTCTCTTTCTGTCTCTTTCTTCTCTCTCTGATGTTTTTTTTTTTTTTTTTTAAATTAAAAATTAATTATTTGGGATGAATTAAAAAATTGGGGAGATAAAAAGCTGATTGTAATAATAGGAAAGAATTGTAATAATGGAGAGGAATTTATGGGGGTGGGGGATTATATTAAAATAGGAATTAATAAAAAAGAGATTATTAAAAGGAGATTATGGGTATTAAAAAGGGGGATTGATTAAAAGAGATAGGAGAATTTAAAAGGGGAGGGATTGTAATAATGGAAAGGGAATGAGAAATTTTTATTTTTTTTAATTAATTAAAAAATTGAAATAAAATGGAAGAGGGGTTATTAAAATGGGAGGAGAGGAATTGTATGGGGGGAGGGTGGATATTAAAAAATTTAAAATTAAAAACAAATTTAAAAATGGGAGAGGTCGTATTATATGGGGAAGTTGTATTAAATCGTGAGGTGAGGTAGAGTAGCTTGAGGGTGGGAGCGTTGAGTGAGGGAGGGTCGAAGGGGGAGATGGGGTAGGGAGGTCGGTTTAGAGTGGGAGTGCTGCAGAGTAGAGTGTGAGAGGGGGCACGGGTGAGTAACGTAGGAATTTGGGGTTTGAGATGTGTGAGCTGGAGTGTATTGTTATAGCGCAGGCAGGGGTGAGGGGATGGGTAGGAGCGGACGCGTGTGAGGGGGAGGGAGTTTAGGATAGGGAGAGCGGACTGTAGTTAGAGCAGAGTGTAGCAGAGGGGGTCGTAAGGAAGGGAGAGGCCGTAGGAGCGTAGAGTGAACGGTGGGATAGAGCGCAGGGAGAGGAGGACGGGTAGTTGGGTAGGGAGCTTGTGTATTGCAGTGGAGAGATGGGGACGAGCGTGGAGCGTTTGGTGAGGTAGGAGAGTGCTACATGTAAGGGAGTAGTGAGGTATGAGGGGGCGCAGAGCTTGTGAGTTGGGAGAATGGGAATAGAGGTTGCAGGTTGGGTGGGGCGGGCCGAAAGGCCAAGAACAGTAAAAAAAAATTGTTTTTATTTTTGTTTTTATTTTTTTTAAATTTTAAACAGCAGAGAGGAGAGGGACGAAAGGCTTGAAACAACTCAGAATTTTTTTTCCAACAGCCCAGCAGCAAAAATTGGACTTTAAAAATGCAGAATTCTCCAGAAAATTTTTGCAGTAAAACCCAAAAATTTGCAGAGATTTTTCAATGAAAAACTCAGAAATATTTCTTCAAAAACCCAGAAATTTTCTTCAAAAAATGCAGAGGGCCATATAACAGCAGAAAATTGGAGAATTTGCAGAGTTAGAGATTTGCAGAAAACTCAGAAATCTCAAAAAATTTCCAATGAAAACTCAGAAATATTTCCAGTAAAAACCCATAAATTTCTTCAAAAACCCTCTTTAAACTATTTTCCAGCAGCTCAAAATGCAGAATTTAATAGGCAGAAATTGCAGGAAGAAATCAACCTTCAGATGTGCAGTGTTGCATTTATTCAAAGCCAATGCCTGAATGCTGCCAATTTCTGAATGCTGGGATTTTGAATGCTGCTCCTTCTCAAAACACTTCTGAATGGCGGCAAAAACACTGCTGCAGAAATCTTTGAGTGCTGCAAAAATTATCAAATTTTTTGCATATATGCACAAGCCATAAACAAAAATGGCTCACTCACTTTGGAGCACGGCCAGCAATCGCCCGCTCTAATACCATGTTAAACACCATGTTAACGCACACACATGGTGTATGAGGAAGATGAACACACACACACAAGAGACTCAACACAATGAAAGATAAGTGTGAGGCTTTCTTATTTTCCATTATACAAAGATGTACATTTATAGTACAATAGTGTGACTCTTGGTTTCATATTCCAAGGTCACTTGGACTCCATTGTGACTTTTCGCATTCCACACCTGCCCATGTAGGATTAGGTGTTCCAACATTGGCGACCATACTGGGGAAAGAAAAATATCATATCTTCCCTGGGAAAGAATGACAAATTTTAGATCTAATTGTTGATGGTGGACAGAGATCAGATGCATAAGAAGGTTGAACTCTTCACCTGGCGATTCCAATGTCATGTAAAGACTCCACTGGAGGATCGACCTTGCCAGCGAGAAAATGGAAGGATCTTACATAAAGGTCAGGTATTCAAAGTGGAATTGTATTTGAGATCTAATCTGCTTTCTTGTAAATTACTTCTTTTCTTTTCCTGAAAATTTTCCGGAGTTTGTTGTATGATAAAGATGATCAAAATATTTATTCTACCTATTCAAAAGTGTAAATACCGAGTTTTCCTTTTATCTTTGTCCACATCCTTTTTCTGAATCTTATGATGACCATCTTCAAATTGATGAGCCTAAAGAGATCAAGAATTATCCTGCAACTTCTATACATACTCCTACACCTTGTAAAATTCCAGATCGATACAAACCACTCATCTTACCTCCTATACTCCATGATTTCCCTGAAAATAATTACCTATATCTGCCGAGGTTTGATTGTAAATATGACAACATCACTACTGAGAGAAATATGCAGAATTTTGAGACTTTCCTAGACCTCTTTGAAGTTTACAAAGAGGATGTCATTATCAAGTTATTTTCTCTTTCATTGCAAGGCAAAGTCAAGAGTTGGTTCAAAAACTTGCCTGTCGCGAGCATCTCAGATTTCCTAGAGTTCATCAAAGTTTTCCTTGACCTGTGGGTGGTCAAAAAAAACCCTATCCTAACTCTAAAAGGGTATGACCAGCTGAAAAGACAGCTAGGGGAGACAGTACAACAATTTTCTGTCATATTTAATCAAGTATATTATTCGATACCTGCTGATATAAGACCCCCTCCTAGCTCAACTCTTTTACATTACCTGGATGCCTTTGATCTGGAAATGGAGTTTTAGCTGAGAGAAAGGAACCTTGCAACAATTGAAGAGATGCAGGCACTGTAGTAGATCTAGAGGCTAATATGTTTATCAGAAGGGCAAAGTTGAAGGAAGAAGAGAAGAAGAACAGTGTATAGCACCTGACATCTTCAGAGGTAAAGCTCGACATTTTGGTAAGTACAATAGAGGAAGTGATGCAAAGGATCACCATGAGAGATGTATTTTTTGTTCAATATCATCATGACCCACTTATCCCAGAAACAGAAGAGATTTCAAGCCCTAAATATTTTCCTACTAAACCAGCCACCATAGATCAGAAAATGGATTTGTAGATCAATCCAAGGAGAAACAATCTGATAATCTAATGTGTATGATTGGTGACCTTACTTATATTGATGATTTGCCAAAGTTTGATCAATATGATGATGATTATGTTCTCCAAACTGAAGCTAATCTTGCAGAGCAATCAACAGTTGGTTTGTGGGAAGAAGTTCAGTTTCAGCATCTTGAAAACAATGATCAGCCGATGCATATCAGCTATGACAGTGATGAGGAAAGTCTAGAAAAATTGGAAGTAAGTGAAGGATCTTTGCCTATTTGTTTTACTTCATTTAAATTAATCAGAGATAACTCTCATGAGATAAGTATGAGTTCATTCCAAACTCATAAACAGCATGTCTCCATCATTTTCCAGGAAATCATTCCAAGAGTCAAGCCATTTGCCACTCATAGGGCCAATTTTACTTCAAAATATGTTTCTGACAAAACATAGATGAATTTGACAAAAGTGAGAGAATTTTTTGTCCATCCTAGGTCAAGGAAGAAAATCCTCCTTCATATTTTACACAGGTGTCATGGTTTTAGAGAAATGTCAAAAACACATGTGTCACAAGAGAGTTGCTACACTTCTAGAGTTACCTTGGAAAAATCAAGTTTTCTCATAGATGGAGTGTCAAAATCACTTGTTTGATGAGTCAAATGATAACTAGAATGATATCTAGATAGATATATATTTCTAATGAGCTATCATGAGATCAATTTGGAGTTGAGGAAGGCCTCCAAAATTTGCCTGCAACATCACTCTTCATTTATGCACCTTCATTCAGGACTTTTTGACCATTCTTAGGAAAATCAATTTTTGACAAATCAAATCAAATCCTAATAGAAAACCAAATGTAGATTTGGAACATATACACGATAATATTTCCAATGAGCTATCATGGTCCCAATTTGGACATCGGGAAGGCCTCCAAATGTGGTCTGAAAAAAGGTGTTAGAGGGACGTTGTGTGTTTGTGAGGGACATTGCGCGTTTGATTGAAATTGCAGTGTATTTATCAATGGCACTGTGTTTTCCAGGGATGCTACGCGTTTGCCCAGTTTCTTCAAAAATTCTCTGCCAAACCTTAAAATCTCATAAATTCACTTCCAAACCTTCAAAAGCAACTCTTCATGCCTCCAGCAAGACAGTAAGTAACAAATTTGATTCACTACATTTCATCAAATGTCTTTTTGGATGCATAAGTTTGGTTAGAAGAAATTTGGTGTTTTATTCTAATGAAAAACCCTAGTTTCCCTCAAAACCTAATTTACACTTCAATTTCACTCCCTAAACCTTCATAACCCTTCCCCCATTTCAGTCTACCCTTTCCCAAACCCTTATAGTGACATTCCCTTTCCCTAAGCCTTCATTTACTTAAAACCTTAAGCCTTAGGTACACTAGTTACCTAGGCTCAAAATTCCCTACACTTGTGATAAATACCTACCCTCATCTCCCTTAAATTACCCTATCTCATTCCATAGTCCTAAAAAATCACATTCCACCTCATCACACCTCCCTAGGGATTTGACACTAAGGCACCTATAGAAGAAGAAAGAAAGGAGAGGAGCCAAACAGATGAGGAAGATAGATTGTAGGAGGAAGATAGACAACAAATAATTAAATACAAAGGAGGATGGAAAACACTACTACAGGAGACAAAATTGCAAAGGCCAAGCTCAAACGAGCCTATGAAAAAATTCAAACTTTGACTAAGAAAAAGAATAAAGAGAAGTTAGACATACTTGCTGAGGTGTCACTCCATGCCTCAAGTACTTAATGAGAAAGTACCCTTATAATTTTGTCACATTTTTGCACTTATGATCATTTCAGTAATTTTTTGCAATTTTCAACACACAAATTTTTCCAAAGGCACGGAGACCTTGATGATGTGCTCATTTTTGGGCCTCCAAATGCCAAATTTCCACCACCAGCAGGTTCACAATGATGAGGATATGAACCCTAGCAAGTTTCAGAAGATTTGGAGGAGAACTGGTCCCTCAAACATGCAAAAAACCACCTAAAAATCATGTTTCTGCCTCCTTTTTGACCTCGTCGTTGCGCATTTACCAGTCCTAGGAGATTGGATTTTTTATAGGGAAAATCAAAACCATTTTAAAAACTAAATATATATCTAGAAACTAGACTTAGATATCTTTCCAATGAGCTATCATGGAGCTGATTTGGACACCGATAAGGCACTCAAAACTAGCTTGCAAACCAGGTTATTTTTCCTACTTGGATGTTGCGCGTTTGCGAGAAAATTGCAAATTTTTACAATCTTCAACAAATCTTCTCCAATTTGACTTTTCACTTTTGGAAATGTAATTTTACTAATGTAAATTTTCAAGATAAATTTAAAATTCATGTTTTTACTTTTATCTAAGGTAGATACATTAGGTAAGTCATCAGTTGAGGTCAAATGATTCAGTTTCCTCTCTTTTAGAGGCAAGTTGTTGGGTCTTCCTAGTCTTCAGATTCCTGTTCAGCATTTGATGAAAATTGATCCTAATCTTATGGATTCGACTCCCTGAGGCTAGGATGAGTTGTTTTCAGGTATATATCTTCTTCTTCTTTCTCATTAGTAAGGGTTGGACTCAGTTGGATGCTTGGATTTTGAAGAGACACACCTTTGTATCAGTTCTGAGCAGAAATATTAATCAAATTTGCTGCTATTTTTATGGGATCCCTATGGTATGGTGTTTAGTTTCAATTTCCCCTTTTGTGCTCAAATTCTAGAATGGTTTTTTTATTTCATCCATCATTTCATTTCTATTAAGTGAATGTTTTCAAGTTAGATGAACAGAATCCATAATTGTTATGCTCTGTTTTGGTTAAATATTCACAGTCTGTAATTTCTTCAGTGAATAAAGAACCCATGATTTCACCATGCTCTTTCTAGCTCCACGCTTGTCTTGATCATCCCACCCATTGAAAGCCTAAAGTGCTAAATCACTATGCCTACCTTGCCCCATAGAACACCCTGCAAATTTTGACCTAATTTCTCTTACCCTAACTATTTTGCTCCTTCTGATCTAGCACAACCCCATACAATCAAATCAAAACCTTGAGCTACTATACCTAGCCTAATATCTATTTTACTCAGCCATCTTGGTTGTGATCCTTGCGGAGAGAGCCCTCTCCTTGCCTAGTAGGGCTAGCTACTTGGCTAAGCGTGGTTTGTGGTTACCTCAGAATTTCCTTCTTCATCCTGAGGTTCAATCCAAGTGATAACACCATCAAAAATAAGAAAGTAAACATTGGGACAGAGCAAAGTCCCAATATGGTGGTTAGAGGAAATTATTTGGATAACGAAACAATATAAAAGGTTGTATATTTTTTGCGTGAGTACCAATATATATTCCCCAACACATTCAAGGAAATGAAGGGGATCGTAGGAGATTTGGGTGAAATGAGAATTCCATTGAAGCCCGAGGTGAAGCCTTTAAAGCAGTGGCCATATTAGTTGAATATGATTTTCAAAAAGAAGGTAAACCAAGAGTTGGATAAAATGCTAACAACAAGAATCATTAAACCTGTGGTAGAGTTCGAGTGGATAATCATGATGGCAGTCCAGAACAAAAGACAGGGGAAATTAATATTTATGTATACTTTTCAAAGATAAATGATGTAGGTATAAAATGACGGAAAGAGTTCTACCCTTGTGTACATAAATAAAATGTGTTTTTTATAGCTTGAAGTTGATTTTCTATTGTTTATTAGAGGTAAGGAATAATAGTATTTCTCATTGGGTTTTCCAGTGGAAGATATTATATAAGTGCAAAATAAATTTGCACGACGTGCTAAAATAAATTTTGTGGAGTGGTAGTTCCAAAATAGGTAGTGTGCAGTGTTGGGGGTAGTGCAATCATAGAAATCACACGTAGAGGCTGAACGATCAAGCGAGAAATAATATTTTAATCTTGGATGAAATATTGATGGTGTACAACCTATTGGTTCAACTGAAAGCTCATACAAGAGTCAGGGTTATAGTAAACAATTTGACACGAACCACATGTGAAGACGAAGGAATGACCATCCCTGGTATGCTAATGAAAATTGAATTAAGAGAAAGTTGGTGATAATATCCTCGAATCAGATTTTTTCAACGGAAAAAGAGCACGTGGATCACCCTTTCAACCCATTATATATTTGGATGATATGATCGAAAGAGGATAATGTTGGGGTGGACCAGGAAAAGCAAGAAGGAATTGGTATCAATTTGAGAGATAAAACATGTATTCTATCCTTTTGAACTGCAATGATGAAGATTCACACATGTTCTACACAAAATTGCAGTGATATGGATATGGTAGTAATGATGAAGCCAATGTAATGATTGTCTATGGGAATGAGCAATTAGTGTGAGATTTGTAAAACACCAACCAAGGAACAGAAGGTAGCAAAAGAACCGATAGAAGAAATTTCAGAGTCTATGATAGTTTAGAAGAGTGGATTAGTCCATAATTGTGAGAAGAGGTGTAGCAAAAGAATGGCGCAAGGGATAGATGGAGCTACGTTCTTGATAGAGAGAGAAGTTAAAGGAATGGGAGTAATTGTGAGCATGCAACAAAGAAGAGTCTGCACTGCTTGGCGACGTAATATGATGCAACTATGGAATAAGCGAAAATTTTGGGAGAGCCAAAGATGGCGGAGAGAAGATAGGATAAGTCATGTATTGGTGATGGCCCAATTGCGTCAGGTGGCCCGGAAAAGAGAGGGCCCCTTACGCTTAGGAGTATGGTGTACATAACATGTCATAGTTGCACTAGTTACATTAAACCGGCAGTTATTATGGGAGGGCCCTGTGAATATATTCAATAGACTTGTGTCAAGCTAGTCCCTGAAAGGGGGTTGTAGAAATAGAATGAAGTTTCATCTTCATGCATATAGGGGTGGCATGAGGTGTCCTAAAGAAGAACCCCTACCTTGGTGGATAAACAATATCAAGACCACCTTGAGGGTGAGTAAGTGGTCCTCTAATTGAGTATGCACTACTCTTCACCCTAACCCTCTAGATGTCACGAAGAAAGCAAAGAAGTCAAGGTATTTCCCATCCCTATCAAGGAAATGAGAAGGTGGAGCAACACAAAGAAGGCCAAGGTTAAGGACAAACATACAACTTAGTCTCGGAGTAGCAATGGTAGCTCAAGCTCATTGTTTATCAAAGGCCACTATGAGAAAAGGGACATGTCACTCCCTCTTATCTGGGATCAAAGCTCCAAGATAAGTAGACCACCTAACCACCTTTGCAAATTTCCCACCAGGAGCATAAGGCCAACCTTGGTAAGAAATTTTTTTATTAAACATGTGGTAATAAGAGAGGGGCTGAGTGGCTCAGGATGAGCCACAGTTTTATGTTGGGGGCTTGTTGGAGGTTGATTTTTTTTTTTTTAATTTTAGTGTTATTGCAGGAGACTGTACATAAGAGAGTGGCACAGGAGAGGAGTAGTCAGCGCGTAGAAGTAAGACTAGCGCAAGAAGTGGAGACGCGGCATGGGGAGGCATAGCGTGAAGGAGACTGCAACATCCAACATGTGAGGATGCAGGCGAATAAATCTAGTAGTTGGGATTTTGGAGATGATGGGCGAAGGAGAGGAAGGTCGTCATAGCAGAAAAATTTGGAGATATTCTACAGAACAAAGGAACTTCGTAGAGTGTTGATGAGTTGGTGATACATATTTTCAGCAGGATCTCTCAGAGATTTATATAGCATGAGAAAGTTGGAGAGAAGTTGTCAGAGTATATCCTAGATGGTTAACCAGTGTGGAGGAAAATTGGGAGAAAGAATAGGCAGGCAAGAGGAATGAGACGCAACGATGTATCATAAGAGAACTCCATCGAGATAGTTTGAGGTTTGGTCAAAGAGGAAAGAAGAATTGTTGAGACCCTATCTTATGCTACGGTACTTGAAGTTTTAGGTGTTAATTAGATGTGTTTATTGTTGTTATGCATTTTGTGTGGAGAAAATAATTTGTAGTGCAATCTCTTATGTTTTTTTTCATTGTAGTAAAGGATATATTGTGCCCTTAGTAAATACTTAATGTTGGTGAGCCTAGTTATGAATGATTTCTATTGTAGCACACTACACCTTTTTTCCCTATGATGAAGTAATGAAAATAATAGTGGATTTTCTCCTCCATATTGGTGTATAAATGTGTTATGTTGTTGTTATTCCTGTATGTTTGTCTATTGGTTGTTTAATGACATGATGTTGAACCAGTAACTCTAAATTTCTTAAACGACTAGGAGAGTCTATAGCCTTGTAATAGTTTTAGTATATTATAATATATGTGTTGAAACGTGAGTTACTCCTCTGGTGTTGAAAAGGCTAATGAGAGAGATAATATACTTTGGTCATAGTATCATTACAAATAATGAAAAATGCGCTAATTAACTTGCATAAAATACCGGGAATTCCTTCATAGTCAATAAACTCAAAATGACTATGGAATGTTTCTCTGTCTAGTGTCTGGAATCCAACGCGGTAAGTCAAATTCATAATGTCATAAAACTCTAGGAATCCCATCTGACTGTGGAAACCCGATTCCAGCAAGCACCCATAGCACCTCAAGGGGGACTTCATCCACTTTGTGTGTGATGTGTCGAAAAGGTCAGTGCTAAGTAGGCTTGTTGGCCAACTGCGCAACAAATCCCAAGTCTTTTAGAATCCTGAGTGACAACACAAGCTTTCAAATTGAAAATGATAGCTCTCAGCTCGTGGTATCACCCCTCTAGGCACTCATGTGTCACTCATGTGTCTCTAATATCTATGGGTATGGTATCAATGAACTAATGAATCTCTGATCCAAATGTTTTTCCCCATTTTTCTCACAACATTCATGGGTTAACCATTGAATTTTAGGATGGGTACTTTCTCGTGTTTCCTAATGAATCCTAATAGTACTCCACAACCACCACTCATGTAGAAAATTCACATATATTCCACTAATCCTGTGATATGCTAAAATAAAATACTTGAATCTATTTACAAATTACGGAAACCAAATACGATCGCACAATCACATGAACAAGAAAGAGAAAGAATTTAAATCTCACAACACAAATATTTATCTAGGGAAAGCCTCTACTAAAAACCCCCCTATATCTGTGTTGCATTAATTCAAGAATATGAAACAATATGATGCTTCTCTTAGGCTTGAGAGCTCTTTGCACTATCTCTGACTGTCACACTCTAACTTATGCACAAGCTTCTCTTGGCACACCTTTCTCTCACAATCTTCATGCACAAACTTGTGCTTCCTATTGTTGGGTCCCACCAACTCGTGCTCACCAAAACAATGATCAAACTTGTGCCTTCATTCCTCCTTTTAAAGAAAATTCTCTCTGTAATTTGCCTTAAATCTTCAGCAATATTGGGAAAAAACCTTCTAAAAAAATTGATTTTGCCATTGAATGACTGAATTTCCTTTTTGCTCCTAGGATATTCCAAGGTCTGAATTTCTTTAATTCTTGAAGGATCTATCCTAATTCCATCTTTTGATATGAGATGGCCCAACAATTTAACTTCCTCCATAGCGAAAAGACTCTTCTTTGGGTTCAGCATTATGCCAAACATTCTAAATCTCTGGAAGATTGTTTTCAATGATGCTCATCTGTCTTGGAAAAAATAGTGATATCGTCAAGATAAACGACCAAAAAGACATCTTTTTCATTGATGAAAACAATTTCCATTGCTCGCTAAAAATTAGCCCCTGCATTCTTCAGTCCAAAAGGGATTTGGTGTACATGAAATTATTTGCACTAGAATCAACACTTGGACTACAGCAAGCGCCTGACCAATCACATCTTAAACTATAAATCAATTTAATGATTTTTTTCGTGAGATTGGTAGGTGGTACAAACTTCTATTCACTGAAAAGAGATTTCATTAAAATCCACAGTTCTACTAATGAGGGTATTGTAACTTGATGTGGTAGAAAGGTACAAATTTTTAGTCTATGAGGAGAGGAAACTATAAGATGAGAGAAGAATCAGAAGGTCTGTAAAACAGAAATCTACTGATTTAGTAGAAATTCACAAAAGTAGCAGTTTGAAAATATTCCATTGAGAGAAAGCTATTTCTAGTCTAACAAGGTTCTCACTGAAATATCATGAAGATTAACTATCATGAGTGATGCTCTTCCACTGTTATAATATATATTTTATCAGGAATGCTCACTGTGAGACTAAAAAAAACCGATAAAACACATAACAAGCTTAAGAGACTAATAAAAACACAACAGTATGATGATTTGCAAACTGGAACTGGAAGAAAGGAGATATGGAAACACAAGTAAAGTAGACAATACACACAGCAAATTGGTAATAAGTCCTTAGTAGTATTATTCCATTTCATTCACAAAAAATATTACATTTCATATAAGTCAAAATTCTATAACCACCAACCAACCCTCATATTAGTTTAGCATATATATACAAAATATGATATTGTAATCTTCCATAGAAAAGGTAAATATGTTTCAATAGCCATTACAACCTCGTGTAAGAGCTGAGGCTTATCTAAAACTTTAATACAAATTGCTATGACAAAATGAAAATAACAGCATCAAGGGTAACAATTCGAAGTGGTTTGTATGATGTGGCAACCTATGGGAAGACTCCTCTTCTGTTCTGGTGCAACCAACTCCACAAAAAGTGTAAACAAGACTGAAAATGGAATGTGGTTGTTCCTTGAATGTTGCCTGGTACCTTGTAGAAACGTGTTGGGGCTGAGAGTAGTGGTAGAAAACTGTTTCAGAGAAATTTTATCGTTGTTATGTTGTTCCTTTCCTTCTTTGGTGGAAAACCCTTTGTAATGGCGGAAAACCTAAAACTTTTTGGATAGAATGGAGGAGGTTCATTTTATGATATATTACAAAGAAACCCTTTGAAAAAGGTTTAATTGATAGGGGAGAGGTGGAGCGGAATGAATGTTAAGCGGGAGGAGAAAAACTTTTAGACATATATCGCAATCGCAAATCGGGGTCGGAGCATTTAAACTTAATACACAAATAGGATAAAATGTGATTTGCGATGGGGTGACGATGTGGCAAAGAAGTGGGACCGATCATAGATCGTATATCGCAAGGCTTTTTATGAGACACAAGAGTTAAATGTTAAAACTTGCAAAGTGCGATGTGCAATGAGAGCGTAGGTGACGTGGCATAAAAAATAGTGGGGTCACCCGCAGATCGCACATCATAAGTTTTATTATGAAACACGGGAGCTAAATGTTGAAATTGGTGAAGTGCGATATGCGATGTGAATGGAGGGACGTGTCATGACAGACGGTGGGACTGCCCGCAAATCGCAAATCAGAAATTTTGAGGGAGCAGAAGTGAATGCGGTAAGTGAAATTTGCGAAAATGCTATGCGAAATGGTAGGTGGGGCCCTTTAAACGAATTTTCAAAACATAAAGTGAAAACTTCGTTAATGCATGGTAATATGATAAAAAGATGCCCGAAGCAAAAAAAAAAAAAAAAAAAAAAAAAAAAAAAAAAAGGGATTTATAACATATTTGAGGCATATCAAAGGGAATTATGGGTTCCAGACCATACTACAAATCGCATTTCGGGGGTTTTGTAGGAGATGGCAATTGTAACATGAATGGGAGTTAAAAATGCGAAGAGCCGATTGTGATGAAAGGTAAGGGGCCCACAATGTTTTTTATGTGTGGTAAGTTATATCATATAATATATGATATAACCAAGGTTTTGTTGTGGTGCGGGTAAAAATTGCGATAAAATAAATATATGGTAAGTTAAAAAGGAGATATGATATGGTTGTTGATGGATGTGCAAAGCTCTTTTTAACTATAAAAATTGGATTTTATGAGTTAAAAGGGGTTTTGAAAAGGGAAATGAGAGGTTGAACTTTGGTTTTATTTGGGAAAATGAAAGGTGAAAGAGGGAAAATGAAATGAATGAAGGTAGAAATTGAAATTTTCTCACCACTACACTTTGACAGTGACACTTTCATCTTATAATCAAATTGAAAAGTCAGATTGATTCCTTGGAGAATGATGACCAGACTTTGAAAATATTTGGAAAATTTGCAGTGCTAACAGTGGCTCCTATTGGGGATGAAGTCCTCCCTGTGAGGCTTCAAGGACTGTAGACTCAGTGCCTTAAAAACTTTTGAAACTCAGAATACTTCTTGAAAATTAAGACTAGGACTGGTCATTGACTGACTGGACTCAAGATTGGACATATATACAGACATAAGTACCATTGGGCATGGATTCTATTGACACATCACACCAGATATTTACAATGGAGTGACTCAACTGAATTTAATAAATAAATTACCTTTTAAGAAAATGACCATTGACCGGGCCTCCAATCAATTGATCATCATCCAGATGTTTGAGCAAAAAAGTATTATTCTCCAAAACTTTAGCAATTTTAAATGGCCCAAACCACAAATTCTCGAACTTACCATGTTTTCCATGTTCTTCTCTCCTAGCATCCCAAGGCAGCACCAAATCATTATCCTTAAACAACTGCCGATTTGATCTTTTATCAAAAACATATTTGACTTTAGCCTGATACTTCTGAAATTTTTCAAGCAATGATTCTCTGATTTGGTGTGCCTCTATCAACTGTAGCATTCTCCTTTGGACTAGGTTTTCATCATCAACTTCATCTTGCATTAACTCCATCACAGGAAGAGCTAATTGCAAAGGCATTACAGCATCAGTACCATATACAAGCTTAAATGGAGACATTCCAATTTATTTTTTACCACTTACTCTATCTACCCATAGAGCATGTATCCGCTGAGTGTCCCAATTCCTCTTATTTTCAGGCAGCATTTTCTTAATAATCCTTACCAAAATTTTATTGGATGACTCGGCCAATCCATTACCTTGAGGGTAATAAGGCGTGGAATGAGTCAATACAATCCAATATTGCTGAAAAAATTTGTACATCTTAGCAAACTTAAAGGTCATTTCATTATCAATTACTAATTTATGTGGACAACCAAACCTTGACATTATATTTTCCAACAGAAATTTAATAATTACCGTATCAGTAGCATTTCTGGTTGGTACAGATTCAATCCATTTAGTGAAATAGTCTGCAGCTGTAAGAATCCATCTATGATGTCCTGATGAAGGTGGATGAATTTCACCGATGAAGTCTAGCCGCCACTGCTGGAAAGGAACATATGTTGAAATAGGAATGAGAGGTAATGGTAGCAATTTATGTTTACCAAAAAATTTCTAACATTCAACACAGCTCCTTAATTTGGGAAATACCTCAGAGAAAAGAGTTGGCCAATAATAGCTAGCTCTTAAGATTTTATTTGCAGTGGCTCTCCAATACAAATGCCCTCTGCATACTCCTACATGTATCTCTGTCATAATCTTCTGGGATTCTGCTTCATCTACAAATCTTAACAAGACTCCAACGGGATATTTCCAGTAATGATGGTCTTCCAAAATGAAATACTTCATAGCTCTCAATTTAAAAGCTCTCCTTTTAGAATTCTCCATTTCAGGTGGACAATTAAAATTCAACAAGAAGTAAACTATATCCTTGTACCAATCTGAATATAATATTTCAGGATAATTAGCAATACCTTCTCCATCTTCTCCTTCAGTTGCCTCTACATTCAGATTTAAATCTTTGTAGTTAGATTCAGCCATCAAGTGAACCAAGCCCTGACGATTTATCAATTTAGTTGGTTTGATTTCAACATCAAATTTGAGAATCTTGGTCAGCCACCATCCTCTCTTTCCATCTGTATCTAGCTGCAGCAACACATCTTTAACAATGATATTGGGCACAAAATCAATTATTTTTTAATGGAGCACATAAACTCAAAAAGACTTCAAAGCCTTAACTAGTGCATATGCTTGTTTTTCAGTCAAGTTGTACTTCAATTTAGCATCCCTTAAAGCACGACTAAAAAATGAAAATGGATTCTCTAAACCTTCATTATTCTTTTGTAATAAGACAGTTGCAATTGTTTCTTCTGAAGCATATGAAAAAACCATAAAATCCTTTTCAAAGTCAAGACTTATTAAAACTGGAGCTTCAGTCAAGGCAAATTTAATTACTGAAAAATGATTCTTTGTTTCATCTCACCACTTAAATTCTACATCTTTTTTCAGCAAAACATTTATATGTTTGATCAGCTCTGCAAAGTTAGGAAAAAAACAACTCATAAAATTGATTTTCCCTAAAAATGACTGCAATTATCTTCTGAATAACTTCTAATCTTCCCAAATCAATACAGATGCCACTTTCTGTTACAATATTTCCCAATAACTTACCTTCTTGTACAACAAAAGATGACTTGTTTGGGTTCAAGGACAAACCAAACTTTCTACATTTGTCAAAAACTTGTTTCAAATGTTTCAAGTGGTCTTCATCAAATTTTGAATATACTGTGATGTCATCCAAATAGATGACCACAAATCTATCCTTTTCTCCCGCAAAGGCAATATCCATTTCCCTTTGTAAGGTTGCACCTGCGTTCATCAAACCAAATGGAATTTTTTTGTACATGAATGTGCCCCAGGGTGTGGTAATTGTTGTTTTTTCTCTGTCTTTCCTTTCAAATGAAATCATATTATAGCATGAAAAGCCATTAATCATTGACAGTCTTTTGGATCCTACAACCTTCTATAAGATATAATCCATCTTGGGCAGTGGATAGTTATCTTTCAAGGAGCACCACAATTTCCATCACTAAGCTCTTCATAGACAGTTGGGTAAGGGAAACAACCAAATCCTTAATCACTCCTAGACACTTGACTTTTTTGGATTCAAAGGTGTAAAGGTCATGGTATTTCTTGGTGAACTCTAATCCCAATTCATCCATCACTTTCTTTGGCATGAGATTGTGGGAAGCTCTAGAATCTAACAGACAATTATGCAGCAATTTGTCATGTATATTGAGTGACAGGTAGAAAGGCAATGAGTTATCATCATTTTGGTCTTGGACATGACAGCCTAGATAAAAGGTGGGATGCTCATCCTCAAGGTTGATTGAATCAGGGGCGAGAGGAGGTTGCAGTAGACTCTTAAAAGACTCTTTATATGTTGGATTTTTCAATAATTCCAGGAGTGGAACTAGAATTTTGATTTTATTCAATTCATATTTGAAACTAAACTAAATTGGAACTAATTCCTTATTTTCTGCAGTAATTTTGACAATTGGAGAAAAATTTTGAGGTGGAGGAACCTCATTTACCTCAGCCTTCTGTTTAGCAGCTTGTTTAACTGAATCTGATTTTTGTTGGGGCTGTTGAACAAGACCTTTTGACCTCAAAAGGTAATTTCTGTTTTGAACTTCTTGTTGTTTTTTATCATTCTATGCATAAATTTGAGCATTCATATCATCAGAAAACAAACAAATTGTTAGGTCCCTATATTACTAGTATAGTCCCTTATTATTGTTAGTGTAATCCTCTTATTGTTATTATTGTACCCCTGTAATCCCCAGATTGTTATTATTGTGCCCTTAAATTATTATTGTTAGGTCGGCTAGGATTACATTGTGGCCCCACTAGCATTACACTATGGCCCCATGGACTCCTATATATAGAAAGGAGGTTTTGTAATTTGTATCATCCAATAATTGTTCATTCATGTAATGTATTGGAGGTTTCCCCCTTGAAGCGACTTATTTCTAAGACGTTGATATCTCTTTTCTTCTATTTTTGGAGTTGGTTTCACAACATTTGGTATCAGAGCTTTGGATTCTAGGGTTTCGCTGCTCCAAATAGGTCATCGTGGAATTTTCGCTATAACATTTTTTATACGAAAGTTCAGAAGCTTAAATTTTTAGTGTGCAAAGCCAAAATCCTGAGGAACATCGTCGCAAAATTTCAGAGTTTGGTTCGCAATATTTTCATAGATATAATCTGTGGAATTCAGGTCATTTTGCAGGCTCCTGAATTTAACCTAAACAGTTCATCGTGGAATTTTTGCTATAACTTCTTTTCTACGAAGTTTCAGAAGTTGAAATTTTTAGAGTGTGAAGCCGAAATCGTGAGGAACATCGTCACAAAATTTTAGATCTTGGTTCACAATATTTTTGGAGATATGATCTGTGGAAGTTAGGGCTTTTTCAGGATTCTAAATTTCATATCAAAGAGGTGACCATGGAAAAATCTTCATAGCTATTTCTCTAAGCATCGGATTGGAATGATGTAAAAAGTGGCCACAAGTACACAAATTGTAGTTTTCTATCTATCAATTTCAGAGCCAAAGGAAGAAACAGTGACACGTGGCAAGTCGTACAAGTTCGCTCTAATGAACTAGTCCATAATTGGGTCATTGTGGGAGATTAGACATAAATTTGTTTTGAAGAATCCAAATCAGATAAAACCTGTGGAATTTGAAAGAAGCGTTATAGGGTTACTACAGCGCAAAATTTTAGATATCGAGGATCTACAATTATAGAGATAATTCAGTTTCAATATCGAGCTCCTCAAAAGCAAGTAAAAGGTGTGTATTTTTTTCTAAATTGCATAAGTCTTGTTTGAAGAATCAAGTTGAACTAATTCGAAGGGCATATTGTAGAATAGATATCAGTATTGATTCTAAAATGGCCCCTAAAAATAATGCAACACCCATTAAGCCTTTAGAAGGCTCTACTATGACTCATGAAGACGAAGAATAGCAACATGACATATCAAAATTACAAGAGAAAGTGTAACAAATTTCACTCTCGCAAAGAGCAACAAAAAATGAAATGGAAGTTTTGAAGAAAGGCGTGGAAACTAAGATGGATGGTTTGAAGAAAGGTGTGGAAGATAAGATGAATGGTTTGGAAGCTAAGATGGATGGAATAGAAGTGGGCATGGAAGCTGATATGGATGACATGGAAGCTAAGATCGATAAAAAAAATGAAAGACAACATGGAAAACATGAAGAATGAACTAAAAGTAGACATAGAAGGTTTGGCAAAGTTGATACAAGAAATATTCCTAATGGTGAAAATATAGTAGAGGAAATTCATGATGAGAACAAAATAAATGTTAACCGTGATTTCATAAACTATAATTTTTTAGGGAAGAACCACCATATTCCAAAAATGGATATGAGGAAGTTTGATGGAAAGGATCATGTAACATGGATACTACAGATGGAGAAATATTTTGATCTCAATAATGTGCAAAACACACAAAAGGTACACATTGCAACTTTACATTTAGAACAAAATACCTTTGTATGGTTTCGATGGCTTTGATCCCGTAAAAAAATTGTCGCTTGGTCAATTTTTACAGAGAAAATGATAGCACATTATGAGGATACAAAGAGAAACACCTTCTTTAGCCAATTGATAAATCTCAAACAAAAGAGTTCAGTGGGGGAGCACATTGATGACTTCCAAAAATTGAATATAAGGGTAACTGATATTTCAGAGGAACATAGGATTGATCTCTTCATAGGTACTTTAAAGGATAACATCCAACATGAAGTTCACGTTTTCGAACCTGATTCATTGGAGAAGGCATTCAGGTTGGCCAGAAAAATTGAATATAAAATTATGGCACCAAGGAAGCCTACCACTCACTTCTATAAAGAGGGAAGTGTTGCTACTCCTAGATTTGCCCAACCTACAAGGTTGACACCACAACAATTGGAAGAAAAAAGAGCAAAAAGGCTTTGCTACAGTTGTGATAGCAAATACACTAAAGGTCATAAGTGTGCTGAGAAGAAATTATTTTACATAGATTGTGAAGAGGAATAAGAAAATGAACAAGAATCTTCAAAAGAAGAGGGTATACACCACGAACCAACCCTAAAAGAGGAAGAAATGAGTCTGACCATATCGTGTAATGCATTGGCAGGAATTACCACTCCTCAAACTCTCAAGATAGAAGGACATATCAAGAAGAAAAAGGTAATAGTGTTGATTGATTCAGGTAGTACCCATAATTTTATTCATTGTAAGGTAGCCAAGGAATTGAATTGTTTCCTATACCTAGCACTAGAATATCAAGTGATGGTTGCAAATGGAGGAACTATAAATTTCTCTGGAAAATGCCATAATATCAAGCTAACCATGGGGGAATATGTATTGAATAGTCCAATGCTTTCCATTCCTATGGGAGGTGTTGATGTTGTTCTAGGAGTACAATGGTTACAATATTTGGGGACGGTTGCTTTTAATTTTCAAGAAATTTTCTTGAAATTTTTTTCAGAAGGAAAGGAATTCGAATTATGGGGTATTGCAGGGAAGCCAGGAAAGATAATAATCTCTAATTTCATGAAAAAGCTTCTAAAGAAAGAACAACAAGGCGTAATTGCACAATTATGCTCACTAGAAGTTACAACATCAAAATCATATATTTCTTCATATCTCCAAAAAGTCTTGGATAATCATTCCAAGGTGTTTGAAACTCCCAAAGGACTCCCACCTATTCATGATCATGATCATGCTATTCATTTGATTCCAGGAAGTGTTCCTCCAAACATCAGGCCTTATAGATATCCTTATGTCCAAAAGAGCGAAATTGAACGTATGATTGCGGAAATGTTAGAGGCTGGTATAATCTGACCCAGAAGCCAAAGATGTTGTTTTTAAGCCCCGTAGTATTGGTACACAAGAAGGATGGATCATGGCGCATGCTTCGTATTATAGGGAGCTCAATAAGCTCACCATTAAAGATAAATTTCCTATCTCTTTGATTTCCAATTCCAAACTCATGAGGGTCATTAAGAATTTTTGGTCATGCCTTTTGGCCTTACCAATGCACCTTCTACATTTCAAGGGTTGATGAATTCCATTTTCAAACCCTTCCTTAGAAAATTTGAGCTAGTATTTTTTGATGATATACTAATCTACAACAGGTCTTGGAAGGATCATGTTCAACATGTTGACAGGGTGCTCAAACTATTGCAGGAGAAAGAATTATACGCAAAAACATCCAAATGTTTCTTTGGAGCACAAGAGGTGGAATATCTGGGTCATATTGTATCTCATGAGGATGTTAAGGTAGACCCTAAAAAAATTAAATCCATTAAGGAATGGAAAGTCCCCACAACCATAAAGCAGTTGCGAGGATTTCTCGGGTTAACAGGGTATTATCGCAAGTTTGTTAAGAATTATGGGAGAATAGCAGCACCTCTAACAATATTATTGAAGAAAGATGCATTTTCATGGACTCCTGAAGCAACTAAGGCCTTTGAACATCTTAAAGAGGCAATGTGCCTAGCACCGGTCTTAGCTACGCCAGACTTCACAAAAACCTTTATTGTGGAATGTGATGCCTCAGGAAATGGAATTGCTGCAGTTTTAATGCAGGAAGGAAGACCCATTGCTTTTGAAAGTCGTCCAATCAAAGGAAAGTATTTACAGAAACCTATTTACGAGAAGGAAATGTTAGCAATACTGCATGCACTAAAGAAATGGAGAACTTACCTAATGGGAAGACACTTCAAGGTAAAAACTGATCATGATAGTCTTAAACACTTTTTGGAACAAAGACTATCTTCAGAAGAGCAGCAAAATGGGTCACAAAGATGTTGGGTTATGACTTTGAAATAATATACAAAAAAGGGAAGCTAAATGTTGTTGCAGATGCACTCTCAAGAAAGAATGAAGAGGTGGAAGCATTGCTTTGTGCCATTTCTATTATCCAACCAGATTGGATAACCGAAGCAAGAGATGAATGGAAGAAGGACGAAGAAGTGTGGACACCCATTCAAAAGTTGCAGCAAGATCCTAGTACATCTGATACATTTAGTTGGAAAAATGATTCCTTATGGTACAAAGATCGCTTATATCTTTGTAAGAACTCCCAACTAAAACAAAATATTCTTCTGGAATTGCACACTTCTCCTTTAGGAGGACACTCAGGATTTTTAAAAACTTACCACAGGGTGAAGAAAGAATTTTTTTGGGATGGCCTTAAATCTGATATTCGAAAGTTTGTGGCGGAATGTTTGGGTTGCCAGCAGAATAAAGTGGAAACAATTAAGACCCCAGGACTTCTACAACCTTTATCCATTCCAAGTCAACGTTGGGAGGAGATTTCAATGGATTTTATCACAGGTTTACCTAAGTCCGAAGGAAAGAGTGCCATCATGGTGGTAGTTGATAGACTTACCAAGTATGCACACTTTTGTGCATTATCTCATCCATTTAAAGCAAGTACAGTTGCTACTACATTTATGGACATAATCCAAAAGCTACATGGAAGCCCAAGGGTTATTGTGAGCGACAGAGATCCCATTTTTACTGGAAATTTTTGGACGGAGTTATTTTCTTGTTTGGGTACTCAATTAGCTCATAGCTCATCTTATCATCCTCAATCTGATGGTCAAACTGAGATAGTAAATAAATGTTTGGAAGGATATCTGTGTTGTTTTGTATCTAATAAACAAACACAATGGATCAAGTGGTTACCTCTCGTTGAATGGTGGTATAACACTTCCTTCCATATTGCAGCAAAAATGACCCCATTTATGGCACTTTATGGATATCATCCACTGTCCATCACATCATCTTTAAGAGAAAATTCGAAGGTTAAAGCAGTGGAAGATCACATCAAGCATCGACAAGAAGTTCTCCAACTCTTAAAGGATAACCTGAATTTGGCACAAAATCGAATGAAACAACAAGAAGATCAACATCGCAGCAAGAGAAGTTTTGATGTAGGAGGTTGGGTATTTTTACAGCTACAACCATACAAACAAATGTCCCTCAATAAAGCTAAGAAGGATAATAAATTATCGCCAAAGTACTATGGTCCTTACAAGGTGTTTCAAAATATTGGCATTATGGCATACAAATTGGAGCTTCCTGCTTCTTCACGAGTGCATCCAGTTTTCCATGTTTCATGCTTAAAGAAGGTTATAGGTGAAAATATTCCAGTTCAAACAATATTTCCAGAACTTGATGAGGAAGGAAAAATCATATTGGAACCTGAAGCAGTCACGGAAACAAGAACTTGATAGCTACGAAATCGATCAATTTTAGAGTATCTCATCAAGTGGAAGAACTTACCCACTGAAGATTCTAAATGGGAGGATGAGAATTTTATACAGAAGCACCCAAAGCTACTCAAGTGTTGAGGACAACACTTTTTCAAGGAGAGGGGCATGTTAGGTCCCTATATTACTAGTATAGTCCCTTATTGTTGTTAGTGTAACCCCCTTATTGTTATTATTGTACCCCTGTAACCCCCATATGGTTATTATTGTGCCCTTAAATTATTATTGTTAGGTCAAATAGGATTACATTGTGGCCCCACTAGGATTACATTGTGGCCCCATGGACTCCTATATATAGAAAGGAGGTTTTGTAATTTGTATCATCCAAGAATTGTTCATTCATATAATGTATTGGAGGTTGCCCCCTTTTCTAAGGCGTTGATATCTCTTTTATTCTATTTTTGGAGCTGGTTTCACAACACAAATTCTTGATCTATCTTCATATTCATGCAATGTCAAACATGTTGACTGTGAAGTTTCTCCCACATGGTTTATTTCTTTATTTTCTTCCTCATTTCCTTGTTGTTCTTCTTCAGCAAAATTATTCAAAGGAGGATGAACATTTTGATCATCAGTATTCCTCCTTGGGAGTTGTAAGATTTTTTGAGGCTGAAAAGGCCTCCTAAAGGGAGCCTGATTTCTATTAGCTTTGTTTTTATTGGCTCTTGCATCTGGTTTATTTTCTACCTCTAATTTTGACATATTAGAGGCAAGTTCCTTGATCAAATTGAACATTTGATTGATCTTTTCTTCTGTTGAACGACATTTAGAAGAAGAATTTTTTTCTTCTTTCATCTTCTTTTTATCTTTTGTTTCCTTTTACTCCTCCATTTTTTATTTATTAGAAGCCATGAGATTAAACTGCACTCCAATTGTAGCCTCTTGCATAGTTGTCAATGTTTGTGCTTTTTCAACCCTCAACCATAAGGAAAACTCAAAATCTAAAGCATTTGCAAAATTTATCATAGTTGTGGTTTCAGTAGGTTTAATTTCTTCAGGAATTTTCTAATAAATCTAATTAATCCTCTTAGTAAAATCAGCTAAAGACTCATCTGCTTTCTTCTTCAGAGTTCCAAATTTAGTAAGATAATAAACATAGTCTTTCCTATTGCCCCAATGCTTCGCAAATATCTCTTCTAATTCATCAATTCTTGTAATTGAATTTGGAGCCAAACTTCTAAACCATTTTCGAGCTTCACCATCCAAGCTCTGAACAAAGAGTCTTGACTAGACATCTTCATGTTCAATATTCTAATTGTCAGCATAACTATAGAAAGCCACTAAATTTTCTTTAGCAGAAAATCCTTCTCCCTCTCCAGTGTATTTTGGAAGATATTTCAAGAGAAAAAACAGCAAAATATTTTTCTACCTCTTTCAATGATGCATCTTTTTTCTCGGGTTGATCTTTGTGTGAAGACTCTTTCTTTTGTCCTGATTCTTGAACTTATGTGGCTTTCCTTTGACCGCTGGAAGAAGCTCCATTTCCTTTAACATGATTAGGAACAGCAAGTCCATTGTCTTTACTTAGATTTTGGGCAACAGCTTATTTGGGATGAGCATCTACTTGAGCGTTCTGTTGTTTCTGATTAGAGGTTATAGGAAAATTCATATTCCTCAAGCCATATTGTCTCTACACTTGAGAAAGAGCATTCTGATTTCCCCTCTAATAATCTTCTGTGCGTATTGATAATATGTCATCATTTAATAATACAAATTGTTGATCATCAAGTGCACAAATTTCTGCAGAAAATTGATCTTCTTCAGTCAGGAAAATAGGTTGTTGATTTTCCTCAAATAAATGGTTCTCATGAGAAGTTTCTTCTTCATCATATTCATCAGGGCCTTCATTATAATTCTATTGAAAAGGAGTGTGAATTTGCTACTGACTTTGTGGATCCTGACCCCTCTGTTCCCTTTGCTTGATCTTGTAATGAGGATGTTGATTTTGACCCCTGAAATTAGGATTTCTAATGGAGGGTCAAGCTTTTCGATCAGTGATGGACATTTTATCCATCATATTCTCCATGGTCTTGATCAAGGTATCTAATTTTCCTTCTGATGAAGTGGACATTTCTTCTTTTATAGTGACTCTTTTTTCTGTATTCATTTTAGACTTCTTAATGATCAAATTGGCTTCCACGCTCACTACGTTTCTCTGCATTTCTTAAAGAGTTTATGGGTTTCTTTCCCTAAAATGATAAGCCATGTCAGGATCGAAACCATCAGGATAATGAATTAAATCTAAGCCTAGAGGAGGCTTAATATTCTCTGGAATTGAATCATATATTTTGTTGAATATAGTTGTAAAGTCTTGGACAGACTCATTGGGATTCCTTTTCTTCTGTAACGGATTTTTCTTCTCTTCCCATTTCGCCATAAAAAAATTAATCATATATTGTGAGGTACCTATTAAACCATCTTTAAGTGAGTGAAACCATTTCTTTACCTCTTCAGAGAAACTTTGTGCAATGATGCGCATCTTGGCATCATCATTTTCGATCTCTTCAAGATCGATAAAGTAAATCACCTTGGCAACATGCTGATAAGTTGTAACCTCTGATGTTCCATCAAAAACAGGAAGCCTCTGACCATAATTCTAAGATAGTGGAGTGAGATGAAGCGGTACGATCAGTGGATCAAATCTAGCGATGACTAATGGAGTAGGTGGTGGAGGTGTTGATTAAGAAAAACTTGCATAAGTAATGATGGAATGGAAAGAGGGAGTGATGATGTAGTTGTATGAGAAGTTGAAATGACAGGTGTAGAAAAATTATGTTGCTGATATTGAAAATAATCATTTTCTGAAGTTTCTTGAAATTTTTCTACCAATCCTTTAATTTTATGAAAACTAGACCAAACTTCACTATCAATTTCAAACCCAAAAGATTCAGAAAATGGTGCAAAGGACTCGAAATCGAAAGGATAAAAGGTGGCTTCTGAAAGAAAAGTTTCAGACTTAGTTCTAAATAAATATTTTTTAGATTCTGGACTATAGACCTAATCTTCTGGAACAAATCTTGTACGCAGAGAATTTGATTTGACAAGTGGAGGAACAACTCTTCCGACATTCCAAGACTTGGTTTTATCTTTTCTAAAAATACACTTAGGATCATACACAATTGGTGAAGGATCTGGGTCTAGATTTGACCTAGTATGTCTTTTAGGAGCCAGCTTAAGATAAAAAAATTAGACTTTGGCTCAAATTTTTGAATTCGGACTATTTTGAATCCTAGAGCTTGTCACCTACAAGTCTAGCTTTTAGACGATTAAATAAATATTCCCAGGGAATGTTTAGCAATCTCTCTCCGGCAACGACGCCAAGAATGTTATCACTCTCCCCAACTTCTTAAGGCTGATAGTAGGATTGGAGAAAGGTAACCACAAACCAAACTTTAGATCAGGTAGCTAGCCCTACCTAGACCAAAGAGGGTTCTCCCTTTGTCACTTTAAACAATCAAATAAATGGCTGAGTATTATAAGATTTTAGACTAGATATGTAAGCTCAAATGAGTAAAATTTGTTTGATATTTTGAATGCTGGATGGGAAAGTAAATGAATGGACTACAAATGAGATTTTTAGGTCTGAACTTCGAGGTTAACCTATAGAGAGTGTGTGAGGCAATATAGGTAGTTTGGTAACATATTAATCAGTCATTGAGTATAGGATGAATATAGAGTAGAGATTGAATGATCACTAAGGTGAATTCATTTAATTTAAGAAGCAAATAAACATAATATGGTGAATCTTGTCTAAAACAGAGCATGCATAACATGAATTTTTCTCTCAAAATACAAGATAGACATATATGAAGAAGTAGACATGGCATTAAGCATAATAAGAAAACATTTGAAACACATATGTTCGAAATCATACCATAAGTATCTCACAATATTTCCTACAAATCTGCCTTTGATTTCATTCCACAAATTAGGTACAAGAGCTCCACTGCAAAATATGAGACTATCCAATCCCAAAAAAGACAAAATAGAGTCTAATTATAGAAAATATATATCATGACACCTCATCAGGTCGAAATCCCATCCAAAATGGATCATAAATGAAAAATATGAGTCATTTCCTAGTTTCTAGGGAGGTTAGAAACCATTCCCTAAATTTTAGCTACAAACTAGGAGTGTTTTTCCCTTACATTAATTACAAATTCCATCAGAATAGGAATAAAAAAGCAACCTAATAACTCTAATGATAACTCATAGCCTCGAATTTGTGACCATTTCTAAGCTTGAAAAGTGTCCTGAGGGAATCTAATGTTGATCTGTGACAATTATGACTGAATATTTTAAAAACAAATTACAAAAGCGTAACATAACTTTGGAGGAACTTTGAGAATTCCAAATTCACATTTGAAAAAATAGTAAACTAGTCCTATGTGTCTAGTTTCCATAACATCTTGAATTTTGAAAAATGGACCACGGGAAGGCCTTCAAAAATCCATTGTCCCAGAGTCACTCAAAAGCGTAACAGAGGGTCCAAAAAGGAGGTAGAAACATGAAAAATAGGCAGTTTTTAAGATTTTTCTCCCAAATTGCAGCTTTTCATGCCAAGAGAGTTACTAATATATGACGTACTAATCAAAATACATCTATACATGTAAAGAAATCACCATCTGGCTTCCTTCAAAACAAAAATTCATGTGTCTATTACCCTTCTGCAATGAGAAATTTCCAGAATTCTGCAAAAAAATCATGTAAAATACCAAAATTGCTCCAAATCTTTCAAAATTGGTTCTTTGACACCTGAAATAGATAGGCTAAACAGCTAATGAAGCTTCATCCAATAAATCCAAGTTGTCCTTCTCCTTTATATTCATTTGCATGTCTTTAAGCCTCTTTTTGACTTGTTTCATCCTTATTTGAGAAATGGTATCCCTAGTATGATAATGACTTGTCATGTGCCTTTTTATCTTGTTATCCTTTTTAGATGTCTTTAATAACTTCTCCATATGCCCATTAACTCTTGATATCCAAATCTCTCTATCCTCATTGATCTCCATGGCAATGAGCTCATCAAATGTCAACTTTTTAGATTGATGAATTTGTCGTTTCTCTCGTTTCAATGCCCTTTTTAGGCCTCTTGTTCTTGGTATTTTTTCATGTGCTTCAGCCTCCATCTCCTAAAATTGGTCAACAACAACAATATTCTTTCCTTTACCTTGGTTTTCCTCCATGTCTGATTTATATTTATTTTGGATTAGTTGATTCACTTACAATTTAAAATTTTCCTGCTCAAGGAAAGTAATTCTGGATTGGTCAATGGAGAAGGCCTCTTTCAACTATGAAATCTCGTTATCCTTCTCTTTGATGATGTATTCAACTGATTTGACCTCCTCATGTTCGGATACCTCAGGATCCATTGGCACTAACTCATCATGCTGATGCAAAAGAGGTTGCTCCTCTATCTGACATTGATCATCATGGGTACCAAGTGTAAGAAATTTCTTGGTATACTTAGGCACAAAAACTTGTATCCTCCCTCTCTCATATGTGTGAGAAAATCCCACAACCCTAGGGACATATGAAAGCTGAAAATGTGTGCTAGAAGCGCTAATATCCAATGGTTTTGGTGATGATGTAATAGGAAATACAGAAAGCATTGCTGACAACCTCTCCAAGAAGTCTTCCCATGTCATGTTTATGGAGGACAAGTGATTCAGCACAATGAGCTTCATAAGGCCATGATGAAAGAGACTAGTATGATGATCTTCTCTTCTGCTATGAACCTTCTCAGCCATCTTAATCAAGCTCATGTATAAATAATGAGGCAAATCAAGTGTTTTGACTCTGGTAAAATGCATCAAAAGCCTAATTTGATACATGTATAGCCTTAAGAATCTTCCTTCGCATGTAAAGTACTTCATTATAAACATCATCAGAGGAGCATACTTGTTTCTGTTATTTCTAAAAGGAAAAATAAATTATGGATCATCTCTAGCATGAGGCTTTAGAAATTGCCTATAGTTTTCAATGTCAAGATCCATACCCTTGAATCATTGTTGTCCATGAGAAGGGATACCTATAGCTGAATAAATTAGGTTAATTTATAAGTTGAAATCCATACCTGCAAGAGTGACCTTTTCCATATTTTAGTTGGTTTCAAAGAGGCTGGACAACTGAAGATGATACCCCCCTTCCATAAGCCTTTCACAAAATTTTAAACACTGAGTTCTTTGAAAGCATCTTCTGGCCAATGGCGAAGCATTAATCTCGTGCATGGTGAATGGATCAAGTATGAGATGGTGCCCTCCTTTGAAGCTATTCTTGTCACTTTCCATGGTGTTGGTCACTGGACAGATGAAAACCTTAGGGTGTCAATGAAATGAGTGAATGAAAATGGAAATATGGAACACATAGTGTATGAAGATGTGAGTTTGGTGGATGAAAAGGAGGGCCTTGAAGCTGAGAAAATTTCTAGAAAAAATTGAGTAGGTAGTGTTGTGTGTCAGCTTGAATTTGAAGGTGGAATGAGAGAAAATTTATGAGTGGAAGGTGCCAAAATGTCTAAAACATGATAAATTCCCAATTTTGACTGTGAGAATAGCCTGTGCAATAGTAGGGAAAGTTTGTGAGCTGAAAAAATGGTGATGGGGTTGAGTAAAAATTCTGGAAAATAAATAAATAAATAGTAAAAAATAATAAATAATAAAAATTCAATGAAAAGGATGGTGTCTTGTCTCCATAATGAAGTTGGAATGAAGGCAAATGTAGGAGTTTAAGTCATTCAAATCCTCAAAACATAGTCATTTCCCAATTTTGGCTGTGGGAAAAACTAGTGAAGAAATGTTTTTTTTTTTTTTTTTTGAGGGTCATGGAGCTGGACAAAAATTTTGATAAAATTTCAGAGGGTATGATGACACCTTAGCTCCACAATGAAAGTGGAATGAGTGAAAATGGATAAGTGTAAGTCCTTCAAAACCCTAAAACATAGTCACCTTAATTTTGACAATTTTGACTATGACTGTGTTAAAATAGTTTAAAATTTTAGGGTTTTAATAGTTTTATTTGATGTCATGGATGATGTGTGGGAATAGGTATATGTATATGGGAATGGAGGATGTAGGTTTAGGGTTTTTTTGATAGGTTAGGGTTTATTTCAATGGTAGATTAGGGTTTTTCAAAAAAAAAAATTAAAAAATGAATATGTGGACAGTGAGGATATGGAGAATACACAACTCATGCATAAAAACCATGAAAATCTTGCCAAAACAATCAAAGGATGGTTGCTTAATTTGTAAAGTAGCTAGAGCAATGAATGGAGGTCAGAATCCTTTGAAGTTTGTAGGGTTTCGGGCTTCAACAACACTAGAGGCTACCTATAGGAGCGTAACATTGTCCCTCTCCAATATACAGAAGTGTAACAGCAAATTTCTCAACTAACCGGAGCAAAACAATGTTTTCTCACCACGTAGGAGCGTAACAAAGTTTTTTTACACTACCCAGGAGTGTAACAATGCTGCTTCTTCTCACCCACAGGAGCGTAACAAAAGGCTTTCACTCCCACAGAAGTGTAACAATGAACTCTATTAATGAGAAAACAAGCCTCAGAAGGGTAACAAAGGAATTTTTCACTACAAGAAAAAAGTACATTGGTGAGGGGAAAAAAATATCACAATAAGCTCATTGGTGATGGTCAAAAGAGCCTTCGTCACCAAAAACTGAACGTCACCAAAGGTGGCATCGCCGAAAGTATAGGTGTTGTGGTGACATTCAAGGTTTGTCGCCAATAATGATTTACAATGACGGATAGTGACCGTCGCCATTTCATATGAGCAATGGTGACCGACAATAGACTCGGTCACCAAAAAATTGAACATCACCAAAGGTGGCGTCGCCGAAAGTATGTGTTGTGGTGACAATCAAGGTTCATCATGAATATTGATTATAATGAAGGATAGTGGTTGTCACCATTTCATATGAAAAACAATTGTTTATTGTGATGGACCTTTCATGGCCATCACTATTGGTGCATATATATGGCAACGTTCGTTGACCGTCACCATTTTATACTTGGTGAGGGTCACAAAATGTCATGATAAGCTCATTGGTGACTTCAAGGTCTGTCACGAATAATTATAATAATGACAAATAATAACCCTCACCATTTCATATCAACAACAACGATTTATGGTGACGGACCTTTCATGGTCGTCACTATTGATGTGTATATATGGTGTCGTTCGTTGACCGTCACAATTTCATATTTTGGTGAGGATCGAAAAATGTCACCATAAGCTCATTGGTGATGATCAAAAGAACCTCCGTCACCAAAAACTAATTGCCTCCATTCCATATGAATATCAAGGCACGATGGAATCGAACCACCAACCTCTTGCTTGTAAAGCAGGTGCTCTTCCATTGAGCTAGCACCCTTTAAAGAATTAGACTTTTTAAAATTATATCTTGAAACTTTATATATTGTAAATTCTACAAGTTTTAGTAAATTAAAATCTCAACAATATTTTACTAAACAATCAAAACATCATCTAACTTGTAGGTCCCTACCTAATGGTTATGGAAGTTATGAAAAGTGGGTGGAGGGAAAATAGTTACGTATAAGAGAATCAATAGGTTCAGTTGAATACTCAATTAGAATTGAAACTCTGAAGACATTTATAGCCTACAAATAACCTATAACTCACAAATGCACCAAATATTGCAAAGGAAATGTCATAAGTGGATAACATATGGAAGAAGAGCATTGATGAAGATAGGTGTAACATGTTACAGGTTGAATGAAATAAAAATCTCAATGTTGTTTTTGTTGGGTGAATTTTGATAATTCGGACCTTTGTCCTTCCTTTATCACGTAAATATTCAAATTAAAATTAGAAATTTTAGATATCTGAATGATATCTAAACTTTTGTGCAAATTTAACACGGATATCGAAGGAACCACACGAGAATTATATATATATATATATATATATATATATATATATATATATATATATATATATATATATATATATATATATATATATATATATATATATATATATATATATATATAACCCCTTTACTTAAAGCAGCATGTGATTTGGAATTTCACAAGTCCACACTCAAAACATGACAACAACCAACTAATAAAAAAAATTGAAACTTATCACAGTAAGAGTATATCTTTTCAGAAGTGGAAACCAAACAATAACACAGAAATCAATTCACTTTAAGACTGCAAAACATTGGAAAAAAACAATGTGTTTAATTATCTGCTAGTACAAAATGGACTTAATTCTAATAAACCAAAAGGGTTGATACTAAATCACAAATAGTTATGTATAAGATACTCAATATGTTTGGTTGAATACTCAATCAACAATGAAAATTTGAAGACAATTATAGTCTATAAATAACCTATAATTATAAAACCTAAAATCTGCAATTACACTAAAGATTGATTTCTTACCTTGTGAATCATGTAAATCTATTGTGACAACATAAAAAAACTACCTTTAAAAGGTTGATTTGCATGCCAAAAAGTAAAAAATAGTGAGTAGATATGACACTGTTATGAATAATGGCAAAGATGACGATCTCATTCATAGGATTCATAAAGAAGAAGACGCCTTATATTGTTTAGCTTTGAAATATCAGCAACAGGTCTTCCAGCTTGTCTGTCACTAATGATGGCCTCTTGCAACAAACACTGTTTGAATTTGACAAATTTCATTAAAAGAATGAATTACTCTATAAATAAATCATTTCCAACAAAGAAATTCCTATAAACAAATAAGGAAATATTAATTAAATAGAAAGATTATTCTAGCATAATATCATGTTAGACAACCTAAAGTATACTAAACATCCTTTATATACATCTATAATATCACCTCGAATTAAACTATCTCTTTATGCAACATTCCTTCAAGCTATGCAATTTGCTTCCTTGATTCAGTAGCCTTAATACTAGAATAAAAGGATCTAGGTGTGGCGTTTATTTATCCTATCTGACAGAGAAAATTAAAAACCTCTCTAAAGAACATTTCCACTTTATCTACAACCTATACATTTGCATCAAAATGCACATTAGTTTGGATTTGGGGGGTCCTATGCCATAGATATGATAGGCATATAAATTAATTAGCAAACATTTGCCCATATGTATAATCTATTTCATAAAGTACCTTTGTGGCTTCCTTTCTGAACCAATCTTGTTGATGTGGATCATGGAACTCTAATTTTGAAGGTGGCAAATGCAGAGACAAAACATTTATGGAAGAATATCATAAACATGCAATCATACTTCCAACCCTCTCACATTGAATGTAGGTCCAATATATTAGTATATAATAGCCATTAATTGTCATACACAATTACAAGTACTCCAGAAAAATCATGAGTTACATAAATTATGTAAGATGTCACAAGGTCAAAATAAAAATAATAATATGAAAACTGCTTCCAAAATATCAAGCAACCGAATTCAGTGGCATAAGAAGAGAGAACATTGTG
Source organism: Pinus albicaulis (assembly GCA_034641835.2). NCBI lineage: Eukaryota > Viridiplantae > Streptophyta > Pinopsida > Pinales > Pinaceae > Pinus > Pinus albicaulis. Next base: position 177,328,944 of record CM076574.1, read on the forward strand.
GCAATGCTTTAGGTGTAGCTTTAAATTTTACTTCACGGTTTAGCATATTTCTTAAAGCATGGTTGTTGAAAGGGCTGGCAAAGGATAAGTGGAGAGAGGAGTCAACCTGGCATGGTACATTTGATGAAAGAAAAAAAATTATTTTTTTACAAGCTCACAGAGGAAGCTTTGAAGCCATAATTTGAAAAGGTTGTTGTTATCTTAGACGGAGAAGGCCACATATAATTGGAAAGAGATGGAACTGTTGGCACATTTAGAGAGGGTGTTGCATATCCATAAGGAAGATACCACGGTAGCCCTGATGTAGAATGAGATCTAAACTATTTTCCCAACCGAAATGATCTCAAATCACATGTGGTGTGTTTCAGTGGTTCTCCCATTTATAACACCTACAAATATTATGATAAAGAAGTTCAAGGAAAAATAAAGTAGGCTAAAAATGAGGGTCGATTATTATGGTGAATGGCCCTATCCTAGACATATTTTGGTAGAAATTTTGTTTGATCATTGAAAAATGAGTCATTTCCTTATGTCCATGTCCACATTCAAACACCACTCCAGCTTGAGGTTGCTCTTGTAAATTTAAATAGTGAACTAAACAATGAACAAGTGAATGTTATAAAAAAGGGAGAATGGTCAAATAGAAACAATATAGTTGAATTTTCTGGCACGACTGAAGAAAACTCTTGTGGTTAAATCATCTCAGCATCTATGAGGGAGTAGTTGACAATGCATGGTACATTTGATGAAAGAAAAAAATATCAATTTTTTTACAAGATCATAGAGGAAGCTTTGAGGCCATAATTTTAAGAAGTTTTTGCTACCTTAGATGGAGAAGGAAACATATAATTTGAAAGAGACAACATTGTTGGTACATTTGGAGAAGGTATTGTAGATCCAGAGGGAAGATACCATGACAAACCTTATGTAGAATGAGATCTAGACGCTTTTCTCAAGCAAGACAGTCTCAAATCATAAGTGGTGTGTTTCAGTGGTTCTCCGATTTATAACACCTACAAATATGATGATAAAGAACTTCATGGAAAAATAAAGGAGGCTAAAATGAGGGTCGAGAATTATGGTGAATAGCCCTTTCCTGGACATCTTTTGTTAGAAATTTAGTTTTATCATTGAAAAATAAGTCACTAGATGACGTCCAGGTCCACATTCAGACACCACTCCAGCTTGACGTTACTCTTGTAAAGTTAAATAGTGAACTCAACGGTGAACAAGTGAATGTTATAAAAAAGGGAGAATGGTCAGATAGAAACAATATAGTTGAATTTCCTAGCAAGAATGAAGCAAACTCTTGTGGTTAAATCGTCTCAACATCTCTGAGGGACCGACGAATGATGGTGAGGCTGATGATATTCATTCCAGCACTATGTTTTCATGTAGAAACAAAAGTTATGAGGATGAGTTTCTTCCTATGACAAAGGCTCGACCTTATCCTACAACACTTGAATTAAATTTGAGGCAACATAACCAGTACTGGATGCTCCTAGATAGTTGCAAGGGAAGCATTTCAGTTTTGGAGACATATTCATGGGTTGGAAGTCTTTATGATGCCCATTTGCAAAAAATTTCACTCAAAAGTTATTTGAGTTTTGAAGTAAGATGGAATTTGTGTTGGGTTGCACACCAATAAATGTGGGGTGTGAAAAAGATCTATGGACCTTATTCATGCACATGGAATTGAGGATGTACTTGAATTGAGGATTCCAGCACTATGCTTTGATTCAGAGAAAAAATTTATGAGGATGAGTTTCTTCCTATCACAAATTCTCAACCTTATACTACAACACTTGAATTAAATTTGAGGCAGCAAAACCAGTATTGTATGCTCCCAAATAGTTGCAGTGGAATAATTTCAGTTTGGGAGAGATATTCATGGGCTGGAAGTCTTTATGATGGCCATTTGCAAAAATGTGCACTCATAAGTTATCTTAGTTTTTAAGTATGATGGAATTTGTGCTGGGTTGCACACCCATCAATGTTGGGTGTGAAAAATAACTCTAGACCCTATTCGTGCACAAGTAATTGAAGATGTCCTTGAATCGAGGATTCCAGCAATATGTGCACTTATAAGTTATCTGAGTTTTGAATTATGATGTAATTTGTGTTGGGTTGCACACCCATCAATGTGGGGTGTGACAAAGATCTTTGGACACTGTTCGTGCACAATGAATTGAGGATTCCAGTAAAACTGTGCACTCAGAAGTTATCTCAGTTTTGAAGTATGATGGAATTTGTGTTGGCTTGCACACCCATCAATGTGGGGCGTGAAAAACATATTTGAAATATGTTCGTGCACTGGGAATTGAGGATGTCCTTGAATTGAGTATTCCAACACTATGTTTTCATGTAGAGACAAAAGTTATGAGGATGAGTTTCTTCCTACGACAAAGGCTCGATCTTATCCTACAACACTTGAATTAAATTTGAGGCAACATAACCAGTATTTTATGCTCCTAGATAGTTGCAAGGGAATAATTTCAGTTTGGAGACATATTCATGGGATGGAAGTCTTTATGATGGCCATTTGCAAAAATGTGCACTTAGAATTTATCTCAGTTTTGAAGTATGATTTTGTGTTGGGTTGCACACCCATCAATGTGGAGTGTGACAAAGATCTTTAGCCCCTATTTGTGCACAGGGAATTGAGGATGTCCTTGAATTGAGGATTCCAACATTATGTTTTCATGCAAAGACAAAAGTTATGAGGATGAGTTTCTTCCTATCACAAAGGCTTGACCTTATCCTCCAACACTTGAATTAAATTTGAAGCAGTAGAACCAGCGTTGTATGCTCTCAGATAGTTGCAAGGGAATCATTTCAGTTTTGGAGAGATATTCATGGGCTGGAAGTCTTTATGATGGCCATTTGCAAAAATGTGCACTCAAAAGTTATCTCAGTTTTGAAGTATGATGGAATTTGTGTTGGGTTGCACACCCATCAATGTTGGGTGTGACAAAGATCTCTAGATCCTGTTCATGCACAGGGAATTGAGGATGTCCTTGAATAAAGACATCGGCGTAGAATATGAATAGTGGACCTGAAACATACCGACTATGAGGATGAAGGCATGGAGGAGACTGTCATTATGTAACAGCAGCTCCAAATTATGTATATAATAAATGCACTGAGGATAGTGAATAAATAAGGGGGGAGGATGTAACATCCCCTATGTTTTATTCACCATGTATATGTGAGATTATTAGGTTGGTGAGTCGGGACATAATTAATTAGGTTGGTGAGTCGAGAGTTGCTTCTAGGGAAATATGCCCATGTGTATCTGATTTTTATGCTATGAGACTATAAAGCCTAATATGGTAAATAAGTTTAATTTATGCATATTACCAAATACATAATGGCTATAAGTGGGCCTAGACAAAAGAGTATGTAGGGATGATGACTCCATGACTAATAAAGGTGTCTTGATGAAAAATTAATGTTATAATATTATATTATAATATTAAATAAAGGCGAGATATTTTTATAAAAGGGGGGAGTTGGTTACCTAGTTAGGAAAACAAGTGGATTATTTCGTGATTCATGGTTATGGCAACCAGTTGGTGAACCCTATACTTGGGTTCTAGACTGACTCGGGATTATTATTTGGGATTCGCGTGCTCGTACTCTGGAATCGACAACAATTCTAGCAAACGGTTGGTGAACCCTGGAAGGTGGGCATTACAGAGGGATTTTCCATCTCAAAATAGGGTGTGCCAATTGGGTTTTGGACTAATCGATGAATTGAATTGGTTATGGCCTGGAGGGTGTCTGGTGCCCTAGAGCATCACATTTGTTGGGTTGGCACCTTGGTTGTTATGGTAGCCTGCAGCCTCAATGTAATGAATGACCACAGTTGAAAACTCTACTTGCTACAACATCATTACAAAAACTAATCTCTAGGGATTTTCTAAAGGATAACCCCCATGTAGCACCAGACAGGAGATATGGGGTTTATCAGGTTGCTTCTGGAACTCCATCTTTCCGTGCACATTTTAAGCACTTGTGCCACATTTATATTTTTCATTCACATTCATAAGGTAATGTCAACAATAAAGGTAACTATCTTAACAATATCATGAAGTTTCCCTGATGGTGTGTGTAGCAAAGAACATGTGCTTCTGAGGGTTCATTACCAAAACATCAACGGGAATTCTGCATGTTTTTGGTATTTTGTTACATCAAAATTTTCAATTATTACTTTGTAAATGCAAATTCTACAAGATAGAAAGAGAAAACTGCGTAAGAAGAAATAGACATGAAGAAAAAAAACTTCTTGAAAACTATAGAAGAAGAAAAAAACATGAAGAAAAAATCTACCTCGCCAAACAAATAATCTTGGAGGTACCTTCCTAGTGGTGTGTCAAAACTGCCATAATACTTGATGCAAAAGAGTTGTGAACGCCCATAGACTGTCCCCTTCAACACATAATGACTCGATAATAAAACCAATATACTTTGATGATGTTAAATTTGGAAACTAGGGCCAAACTCCACTTTGGAATGTTCATATCATGGAGATGATGTTTTTTTTTTTATTCCTCTTTCCGAGAGGTGGAAGATTGATCTAGACATCATATTTTTCGAATGAGAAGAAGTTGGATTTTGAATTTATTCTCTCGCATCTGCAAATTTTCAAGGTCGACCATAATTGTTATGTAGGCTCATAAGCCCCAAAAGTTGTGTCTCCACCCCTCACTGATCGATATAAAAAGGAGAGACTAAATCATCATTTGGACATCATCTCATCACACATATCTCTCCTCTCTCATTGGTTTGTACAGCCTCATTGAAGGCTCTCTCTCATCTGCACGTGTGAAAGGAAGGTTAGATTCTTTTTGTAATTTTCGGATTGTTTTTAGGGCTTCTACATCAAAATTGACCAAGATTGACCAAGGGTCAACCTTCACTTTCTGACTTCAATTTTTGGACTGAGATCTGATCTTGCTAGGCGGCATATGGTGGTATGAAATTCGATTTATGGGCAGGTTGACCGCAGGCTTGGCCACAGGATTGACCGCAACATTGACCAAGTTTGACCGAGTTATTGGTAGACTGTTTTTGGATGACTTTGACTGATTTTGGAGTCTGAGTTTGACTAGGTTTGACTGAGCTTCATTGGAGAAGGAATATTTCTAGTTTGACCAATGTTGACTTTGTTGGCTAGGGCATCCTTTTGAATACTGTAAATTGTACTTTCTCTCTATTGAATCTGAAGAATAATAAGAATATTTGATCAAAGGGTTTTCCCCACATTGAGTTTTTTCCCTGGCATCTGCCAAAATATTGTGTCCTCTTGTCTTGGCTTGTGTTTTTTTTATTTGTTTATGTTCTATCAGCATTTACTGTCAATTTTAATGTGATTCCTAAACAAGAAATTGAATTGGGATAATAATAAAGATTGAAGCAAATTACTCTAAGCATAGAACATACCATCATTAACTAAAAATTAACAGATGATCAACAGGAGAAAGTGGAAATTATTTTTTAGAGAAAACCTGTTCTTGGTTTTTGTACCCTAAAATTTTCTCAATGAGAAAAACCTTGGACTTCATTCCCTTTTCTCTTGATCCTTTTCTCCCATGCCACCTTCCTAGATAGCTCCTCTATTTTTATTTAATAATTAAGATTAACCTTGGATGAAAAAAAAACAGTGAAACCATTTGCCAGATCTAAATATTTTTATTCATTATCTTGAATTTCCAAATATGACGTGACTACCACATGTGAACCTGAAGGAGGAGTTGGAAGCGAAGGTCTCTGTTTAGATGGATATGTATCCCATTGTACCCCTGTAACTTGAGCGCATCTATATCCTATGGAAGATTTCTTAAAAACAATTTTCGTTTGAACATGACTGGTTCCATCAGGACTAGTTTTACTAGTAACATATGACATAGGTGGCCCCATCCCTCCATTAGTAAGAGCCGGTTTGGACTCTCATTTATTGTTCTTACAAAGTTATGCAGTTCATTGTAATAGATTAAAAGACATGTTAAAATGAATTTTTTTTCTCCAAAGGATCATAGATTAAAAAATAAGAGAATAAGAGATATGTGAAAGTATTCATGGCATTGCAAAACAATGCAGCTCATTCCCTCGAACGCCAGCGTTCGAATCCTTCATAAGAAAAACCGTTCAAGAATTCCCTCAAAATTTAATCTACCACTTTGACTTCTTGTACATTTGACAGAAAACTCGAGTGCATTCGAAAAACAACCAACTAGTGGTATGCAACCAGCATTTTCTTATGTCGGAAAATTTTTCTACTCAGCATTATCACTGCCATCGCTTGCTTCCTTCATATCACCATCATCCCAAAATGGTCCCATAGCTATGAGCATATCAACATCTCTTAGAAAAATTGATTTGGGGTCTGTTCTCTCTAAACCGCTCGAGATAAAGATGTAATGTCTTAATTTTGTCAAGAGAGAGAGCAAACGCACGTTCGATTCTGCGAAGAGAGACTGATCTGGTCATAGTAGTGGGATCATTTTGGAATGGTGGTGATGCCAAGGTAGCAAGAGCTATATAAAACTATCTACCCAACTTCTTTCTCATCATCGGCCTCAAATCCGTTACTATCGACTCTGCTTATTCGCTTGGGCGAGCTTATCCCTGAGTCACATTTCAGGGTTGAACCACTTGAGAGGCAAGGTTTCCAAATAGTATTGTTACGGTAGTCGTTTCATTCATTACTCAAATCCTCCCTTCCATGCAATGGTTGGAGAAAGAACTTATCTCTTGCGGGCAATGCATCATTCTTATTGTATTTACTAGCCATTGGAGAGTAGGGTATAGAAAACAATGAAAAAATATTCACCAATATGGTGTCTCTCAATGTCACCCAAAAAATAAGCTAATTGAACAAAGCCCTCACTTCATAAACCACAAAAAATCAATAAGAAGAGAACACCACCTATGGATAACTTTAATTTTCAACCCCTTGAGAGTTTTCTTTACTTCCCTTAGCTCTCTTTCAGAGAGATCTTGGCTCTCTTTACATTCAATTTTACTACTTTCCCATAAATACTCATGCACAAGAATGCTCTTGTGAAAAACTATTGCAGATAGGTCCACGTTCAACACCAATCCCTGAGTCGTGGGCCTCAGAATTTAATAAAATCCCCTTGAATCCACCACTGCACCGCCAATATCTCCATCTCATTCAAATTGCTTCAGATAAAGACTTCTTCCCACTAGAATTCGAGTCTCATTCGGATGCTCCCTCGTGATCAGATCCAAGAACTGTAGAAGGACCACATTTAATTCTACATGTTTCTTATCATTGGTGTTTAGAAATTGGGCCAAAGACACTCCACTAAGCTCATGCCCACTATACTTCACGCCACATAAAAACTCTTTGGTTGTGGCCTCTTCATCTTTTAGTAGTTTAACACTGTATTTGCCTTCAGGCAAACACTACTTACTATATATGTTTTTTTTCCATCAAAAAAAATTTTAGCATTACCAAAGGTTGTGGCAACTCATTTTTAACTTCCATTGTATCTTCTTTGAAAACCCTACCTAGTTTCACTTCCGTTTTTGCTTTCCGAGATCCATTAGTGACTCTCTATATATCTAAGTCATAGTGGAAAATTTTCATAGATAATGAATGTTAATCCATTACCATTTAAAGGAAAGTGTTTTCCCGCAAAATTATGCACACAGTTTAAAATTAAACCAGTTGTGAATTAAATGGCATATAGAGCTGTAAAAAGTAAATATACAGGAGCTTATTAAACAACGTATAGTAGCATAAATATTTCTTGCCTCTTTACTTTCTTTGCAGATTTTAAATTAGTTGCAATTAACTTCCGGATATTCCAGAATTTACCTATCTCTACTAGTCAGAGACTAGGGAAAATGGGAAAAGTGAACTGATCATAAAAGAACTTCATTGGTAGTAAATAAATGAGCGATGAAGAAAATCCAAAGGCCAAGAGATTAGGCTTGCAAAAATTGTGATCGTTATGAATGTGATGGACATTGCAATTTCTCGCTATAATGAATGCAATGCCTTGATGTACAGCTTTAAGCGCTAAAATCCTATATTGAATTTTATTTATCTATTTCTATTTTATCGTGTCTATGGACATGGCCATCGAGAAGCTACTATTTACATCGTCATGTTTAAATAAACCTAGTGACAGGAAGAGATTTTCATGGGCACTAGAGAGTGTGTTAACGAGCCTTGAGCTAGAGAGCCGAAAGGTGATGCCCCTCCAATCAAGGTTGCAGGAAGTTGTGAACGACATGGTGCAGCTCATTATCAACAATGACGATGTGAACGACCCCTTTTACGTCCCAGATCCATTACTGACTCTGTATATAGAAGTCATAGTGGAAAATTTTCATTCCCACATTAAAGTTAACACGAAAATGATTACATAAAGTATGATAGACCCAATGGCCCTCTTGCCTTCGCCATCTGGTCGATTAACAGGAACATGAGTGGCCTTAGATCTCTATCCACTCTCCAAATTTATTTCTAATTTAATGGATCCGAATGAAACAAAGCTTGAAGGCATCTGGACACTACTAAATCCCTCGGTAGAATCCTTCGAAGAAGCCATCAATGTCAAGCAGCTGGCTTCAGCTATAGGTGGACCGTGGAGGCAATTGCATAGGGATGGAAGGTACCCTGGAAGTCTCTTGAGTACTAATATTAGGATCCCTCATTTGAGAAGCCAAAATAGTGGCAGGAATATTAGAAATATGTTATTGACGCAGAAGACCTCTGGGTTGATCGGCTGAACCCCTACCTCTACCTCTTCCATGACCCTGTCCCTGGCCCTCGCCTTGACCCAGACCTTATTTTCCTTGGCCTCGGCCTCCATTTCCACCTCTACCTCTTCCTCTTCTGCTAGAGTTGCCATTGAGATCCATAGCCAAAGAAACGAAAACAAACTACCACGATCTGAAATTAAATGAAATCAGTCTCAAGTCTTCCCAAACTGTTGGAATCTGACCTGCTATGTAATCTTCCACACTTGATATAGAGGGAAAACTCTCCGTTTAATTTATAATAAATGCAATGAATTTAAAACTAGAGCAGAGAGAATATTTCAACCAAGAAACCTAGAAAGCCAAGGGCGAAGAAGAGTGGAGAAGTGGTGCTTCCTCCGAATTAACAATATCATTTATGGTTACCACTTTAAGCTTTGCCCAGATTTGAAACCAACACCCTTCAAAAAAAAAATTTAGAGGGAGATAATAAGAGTCATTATTTTACCTCAATATATGTAAATTAGCATTACAAACAACATTGCAAATTGAAATAAATATATACTAGAGGCAGAGTACTCAATAGCAACCATAAACATGTAGATTTCAAGTATAACATAACCAAGTACGAGAACCTACTAAAATTACCATATCCATAAAATAATTCAATTGTACATCTTAATGGACTGTAATTGGCATGTACTACAGCGAAGTAAACACATCCATGTACTCACTAGTGTTGTTTGCCCAATATTTATTGTCTAAGTATATCTAAGAACACACTTCAAAATTTTTGAAAGATCTGATCCCTGAGGCAAAGCCAGTTCTCCTCCAACCTGTCCCAAAAGAGCTAAACCTCAAAATCCCTAAACATAATTAAAATAAAATAAAAAGGACTTTTATGAACTCCTCCCCAGGTTAAATATTTGTTAAGTGCCGCAAAAATCTAGTTGGGAAAACACTAATTTTTTTTTATTTGTTTTGGGTTGGGTTTAATTAAAATCTGCTTGGCAGGAATTTAATTTTCAATATTTTTTAAATATTTAGATTTTCAATAATTTATTTATTTTTTAAATTAAAAATTAAAAACATTTAACCAAATAAAAATTATTTTATTTTATTTTTACAAACTAAAAGTATTTTTAATATTTATCAAGAAAATCAAATGGTCCTTTGGATGGAGTATATTGCCAATATTGTTTAATGTTCATGTATTTGAAGGATATTGTCAATTGTGTTTAGTGTTCATGTATTTGAAGGATATTGTCAATTGTGTTTAGTGTTCAAGTAATAGAATGAAGAATGATTAACCTTCTAGGAACACAAGAGACCTTGATTTTGTGACATCAATGATGAGCAATGTTATTAGAATATGCCAAAAGAGATCAAATAATATGCAAACAAATAAAAAAGTTAGGCCTCTTTACTCACCTACAATGTAGTGATGCTCCTATAATATATAAGAAAATTATTCACATCTCCACACATACATATAACAAAAGGGGATGAGAAAAATGAAGGAAAATATAAATCTAACTAGGATATAAAAGATGTATTTAGTATTTGGTAGAAGAATATCAATCTCACACCTCACAGATATAATTGAAGCATTCCTTTGAGGTGATAATTTAAGGAGAGGATCAAACAAAGTCTGAAGAAAGTATGATTCTCAACACTTAGATAAGTTGTCATTGAAACATGTCACAGTAATCTTGAATATAAACCTTTCATTGCTTGGAGGCTTTGACAATAGAGTGCAACTCATTGTTATAGGTTGGGAATTTATGAAAACCATCATAGAGTGTCTGGCTACGATAGACCATCAAATGTTTGTGTCGTGTGGGAACTACATCGACAACATGAACAATTGGCTCATAGGGTCCATGTTGTGTAGCCATTGATCGACAAAAACTACTTTCCTGATGGGATAGAAGTGAAAACGGATAGTTGCAAAGGTAGGAATAATGGTGTCAAAGGCAATATTGTATCCATAAATAATAGAACCAGAAATAGGCTCATGAACGCCATCAATATATATTGGAGGAGATACGATGAAAGAAATAATGAATACAAAATTTGTGTTTAATAGGATATGGATCCTCTGAGATGTTGAACCATCCAATGTAAAGATGGTTTTTAGTGCTAATGATCTAGTCACTTAAAAGACCTTATAAATTTGCGCTTTGGCCTACCCCCAGGATTCAATAAGTAATCCAAAATGAGAGGATTTGTTGCTAAGGTGATTGGTTCCATATCAACGACCATTGTGTTTAGCTCAAACATTTTAATAAAGTATAGTGATATCCTTTCATGTCCTTAAATTGTAGCACCCCAAGGCATATATTTTCCATCATGTATGAGAATTCAAGTAAATCCATATATATCATAAATCATGGCATATAGTATATTATCCTAACAATATCTACTAAAAAAAATTTATCAGAACATGCCAAAAATGACCCAGAGGGTATCAAATTATCTTCACGAAAGAGAAAAGTAATAGAAAAAAATATAGCCAATGCAAGAAAGTGTTTGTAACACTTCAAAAAAAACTAAGGTGGGAATGTTAACATACCAAGATTCTAAGAATTCCCAAAACATTTGATCATTAGATTGGCTAGCCTTACATTAATGAAAACAACCCATGATTCTATTGCTATTTCCTTTTCAAGTAATGTTTTCCTAGTTCCAGAAGGGCCATACACCAAAACACCTTTTGGAGGACTCGGGAACAAAAGCCACAAGAAATTTCAAAATAGGCTACATGAATCCATAGATTGTTGGGGATTCTTTGTGGATTCTAGCAAATGAACCTAAGTAAACCAATGCATAATATTAGTGCATTTCTACTATTCCTAGATAATTATTTTCAGTTTCATGATTTCTTTTATTCTTATTGCATTGTTATTAATTAATTCATTGTTTGTATTGCTCTATTTTGTTTTTTCGGGCTCGAGAGGAATGATTTAACCTCCTTTATGGTAGATTTTATGAAAAAAAGGAGGTAAAATATATGTGTTGTTTTATCTAACTCCTTGATAATGTGTGTCCCCTAGCTCATATTCACAACCAATAATCCATTAACCCATAACCACGAGGTTTTAATCCCCCTTTTGATTCTCTAATGCGTGGATTATAGATCTTAGTAAACCATGCTTTTACATCCCACTTCTACCCATCCATGCTACATGTGTGTCCCCTAGTCTTGTTCAATACACCACAAAATACTCCTCCCACCTTTTCGATCATATCATTAAACTTATCCTAACATTATCATTGAATTTGGTGTTTATGATGTAAAGTGAACAAAGAAAAAATATTACTTGTTTTTTCTATTGAGAAGATGTGGAAATTGATTGTCATGATTAGAATGTGCATGCGTCAATCTACATTGCCTTGTTTTTTGAGCTTATACATGAATAATCTTTTGGTCATAATCCATCCTATCGATATATTTTGATATCACAAAGGTATCGATGGGCATTTTGAGAGATTCTTTTGAAAGCTTGTGTGTCGTGGTATTTAGCTAGAAGATGTTATTGAGAAGATGAATATCATGATGTCATTATTTTCAACTAGACACAAATGTAAACCCACTTTGAAACCACCAAGGGGGATATGAAGGGCAACATCTAGTGCTCTTGTGTGTATGAGGGTTAAAAAATAAGCCCCCCTCTTATTTGCATGAAGTGTTCCTAGTAAAAATCTATCGTAGAGTCAAGGCCATGAAAATATGAAGTCCAAGTACTAAATTTATCGTTTATAAAAAACCTCTTTAACAAATTGACACAAACATATAATGATTTCATTTACATTGGAGTTGTATGCCACTTGAATCGTGTTACAACTTTAATCGTTCCACCACAAAAAGGTGTCATGCTCCCTTGTGATGATGCATCAACCGTAATGGAGAACAATCTTGTGATGTAAAAGGAATTTAAATGTGATGTAACTTTAATAGTGCCCTATATTCACCCCTTGGCTCACCACTCATGGAAAATGTGAGGCTATTGCAGGCATTGATGAGGACAATATCATTTTATTTTCTCTTATGTATAGTATTCTACATTGGCACAATTGCGTTTTTTTAGCAAACAAAATATATGTATCAAGGGTTAGCTCCTCGTTCATTAGGGTTGAAGAGGTTGTGTCATTATGAGTGATCTATTCATTGCCAACTCCTTATGTGGGAGAGCACTACAAGCTCCATGTCAACATGAAGTGTAGATATTGTGAGCAATTCTTATTGAGGTTTTGCAAATTATCCAGTTTTTATACATTTGGTATACATGTTAATATGGCCATTACCCACAAACACACACCCTCAAGACCAATACCTACTTCTCTAAAAATCAAATGGTGCCAATATTCTAAGTTAGAGGTCAAGGATTCTCCTAAGCAGTTATTTTGTTGGTTTGAGGTGTTGTTTTTTGTCTTGCATACTAAGTGGTTAAGGGCTTCAAAAGTTAAGAGTTAAGGGCCAAGGGCTTTGGGGGAAATGAAATTAGGGGTTAAGGGCTTAATAATTAATGGTTTTGGGTGTTAGGGGTTAGGTTTTAAGGTTTTTAGCTATTATGGATTAAGGTTTAAGGGTAATGGGTTAAGAGAATAAGGGGTTAGTGCTTAGGGGGTTCATGGATTCTAGGTTAGGAGTTAATGGCTTAAGGTTTAATGCGTCAAGGTGGTTATGGCTTACGAGTTATGAGTGTAGGGGTTAAGGGATTATGGCTTTGGGTTTAAGGGATGGGGAATTTAGTGGTTATGTGTTGATGGCTTATTGGTTGTGATAATGGGGCCCCTAATCCTCTTATAACCACTATCGGGGGTTCCCCTTTCAATTTTTCTTGTTATATTCCCTCTAGGCCCCCTAGCCCCTATGACATTAGGTCTTAATCCCCCTTCTCATTCTCTAATGTGTGGATTATAGATCTTAGTAAACCATACTTGGACATCCCACTTCTACCCATCCATGCTACATGTGTGTCCCCTAGTCCTGTTCAATACACCACAAAATACTCTTGCCACCTTCTATGTCATATCATTAAACTTGTCCTTACATTATGGGTGAAATTGGTGTTTATGTTGTAAAGTGAACACAGAAAAAATATTACTTGTTTTTTCTATTGAGAAGATGTAGAAATTGATTGTCATGATTGGAATGCGCATGCATCAATATACATTGGCTTGTTTTTCGAGCTTAGACGTGAATAATCATTTGGTCATACTCCATCCTATCGATGGAGTCTAATATCACAAAGGTATCAATGGGAAGTTTTAGAGATTCTTTTGAAAGCTTGTGTGTTGTGGTATTTAGCTCTTTGAGAATGTGTTTGAAAGATAGCTAGTCCAAAGAGTTGGGGGAATTTATGACATCCTATAGGATGGGATGTAGGTAGATGTTTTCTATCATGAATTATTGACCCAATTGATCATGATTTTTGAATCCCCCATGATCTATAGGGATTTGACACTTTTGATGGATGCAATTTCCAGCAGGGTACAAAGAGAAATGGAATCAACTCAGTTGTTGGAGCCTTAACTTTGGGTATATCTTGCTTTCTCACTATAATACTGGGAGAGGAAGAGTACCACACCCACTTTGCAGCTAGGTGGGAGAACTTGTGCAACACATCAAAGAAATCACAGGGGCATCCAAGAGGGAGTGGAGGAATTACCAAAATCCATTATTTTTGTGGTTTAGGATGAATCTTGTCTTCCAAACATTGTTTAATATCAATTCAATTGTGATATTTGTTAGAATTTATCGTGAAAAAAATGTGCTTTTGTTCCAATCCCACCGGATATTTCTAATTAGAATGCATGGGAAACCTTTATAATAATCTTCCATGATGTTGTGTAACTAAGTTTTGAAATTTTCTTCCAAGCTTAGATAAGGCCACGAGCCTATCATGTTAAATTTTCAAGGGTGGTGGTGATTACCTGCACTATGTTGGGACAAGAGATATATAGTGTGAAGAAATATCATCATATGACTTGCATAAAGGATAGATGTTAGGGTGATTCATAAACTATCATGGATATTTCTCGTGAACAAAATGTGTTGTTGTTCCAATCCCACCGGATATTTTTGATTAGGATGCATGGGAAACCTTTATAATAATCTTCCATGATGTTGCGTAACTAAGTTTTGAAATTATCTTCCAAGATTAGATAGGACCACGAGCCTATCATGTTCAAATTTTCAAGGGCAGGGGTGATGACCTGCACCTTGTTGGGACAAGAGATAAATAAGCGTGAAGAAATATCATCATATGGCTTGCATAAAGGATAGATGTTGGGGTGATTCATAAACTATCATGGATATTTCTCGTGAAAAAAATGTGTTGTTGTTCCAATCCCACTAGATATTGCTGATTATAATGCATGGGAAACCTTTATAATAATCTTCCATCATGTTGTGTAACTAAGTTTTTCAATTTTCTTCCAAGCTTAGATAGGACCACGAGCCTATCATGTTCATTTTTGCAAGGGTGGCGGTGATGACTTGCACTGTGTTGGAACAACTATAAATAAATAAGTGTGAAGAAATATCATCATATGACTTGCATAAAGGATAGATGTTGGGGTGATTTGTAAACTGTCATGGATATTCCACTAGACAGTCATCATAACAGACCAGATAAAACTATATTTAAAAATGAATGAATAAGAGTTTGTGACAGGAAGTGTTAGTGAGTTTTGGGTGTGTTAAGGAGGGAGTGACGTCAAGGTATGATAGGCAATGTTAAGGCATGCTAGAGGCCAGGGAAACATGCAAAGATATGCCAGGTGTCAGGGTGTGCCAATGTGTGCCAGGTCGAAGTGTTTCGGAGTGCCAAGGAAAAACAAGGGAGCACTAGTCTCAAATGCATGGAAATGAATGAATAAGAATGTCTGAGAGGGAGTATCAACGAGTTCTAGGTGTTCTAAGGAGGGAGTGAAAAGGTATGTTAGGTAGTTCCAAGAAATGTTAGAGTGCTAGGGAGACATACTAGGATGTGCCAAGTGTCAGGGTGTGTCAATGTGTGCTAGGGAGTGCCATGGAAACACAAGGGAAAACTCATTCGAAATGCATGGAAATGAATCAATAAGAGTGTGTGATAGGGAGTTTCAGTGAGTTTCAGGTGTGCTAAGGATGGAGTAGAAAGGTTATATGCTAAGAAATACCAAGGCATGCTAGAGTGCCAGGGCATGTCAGGGAGTGTCAGTGTGTGCTAGGGAGTGCCAAAGAATGCCAAGGAATGCAGGGGATTCTAACATGTGCCAGATAATGCTAAGGCATTCTAAGACGTGCCAGGTAATATGGGATGTTAAGATGTAAACTGTGTTGCTTAGTTTTTTTACTACCATGGTTGGATGTGAGCCTTGTCTTGGTAACTTGTTAAGTTAGATGATTTGAGATTGGACATGAGTAGCATAACATGCGTTATAGGTAGTTCTTGGGTGAACAAGGCATATGTTCAATTTCCACGACACATGAGAATTTGGGTTTTGTCTTAGAATATTTGATGCAAACACACTCAAGTGCCACAAGAAATCTAGTTTAATGCACAACGAAATCTACACAAATCAAGGTATCAGCTAGTGCACATAATAATTTTACATTTTTTCAAACCCTTCTGCATTATATTACAAACTACAATACAACAGGCTACAGCTTCTATACCACGGATCATGACCCTTTACAGTCACATTGATACAAGGAATACAGCTAGGGCTTAGTGTTAATCCTTTGACAACCAATCTATCCTGAACAAGACAACACCTGACCTACGTGTTAATGGTGGCCACACACAACCCTTTCAATCCACAGGTTTAATGACAACACCATAAGTTTAATGTTTGGAGAACAAGGGGCCACCCCCTTTTCCAACACTTTTGATGGGTCCCATGCATCATTATGGCACTCATGGACCCAAGTATGCCTCCTAGAAGTCCCTAGGACATCATTTGATCTCTTATGAGGCTTATTATTCCATGTATGAGATAGTTTGGTGGGATTGTCACCAAAATTTAGGGTTACTTGCATATTATTTTATGTTTAGGGGCTAATGTAGGCCCATAAGCTAATTCGATCAACTCCTAATCAATGTATAAATAGGAGTTAGTTGGATTCATTTGCATCATCACTTGACTTGGGATCTCTCTATCTTTAGAGAACTTCACATTTTCCTTGGAGGACTATTTTAGATGATGGATGCATTTTGATGTATGGATTTGGGCTATTTTTATCCTGGAGCTTTGTTTTTTCAAATGTTAACCTGGTTAGATATACTCTATAACATTGTGAGTGCAAATTTAACGCTATTCTTCTTCTTGTTGTATACTATTGAATTTCGTTATAACTAGGGCTAATTGTTGCATGATGGAAATGTGGAATTATGTGCCTATGTAGCTTATTTAATGTATGGGCCATTGTTAGATGATTGAAATGTATTAGAGATCATTTTATCTCAATAATATTGCACCATTTTTATGAATTATAAATTCTTGAAGGTCATTTTTCGTTTTCCTCTAACATTGGACAAAGTTGAATTTCTGGGCCTCCTTGATCAAGAAAGTGAATTCTTGTTATTTATCATCCCTGATTCCATATCCCCACGTGAATTAGGCACTAGTCCCTCAAAAATGGTGATGATTCCCCCCCGCCCTTTTTCACATTTTTCCATTTTTCCCTAGGTCTAGCCCCATTAGATCACCTAGGGCTTCAATTTCCTAGGAATCTATGTAGAGGAAAACTTCTATCTCTTAGAGGCAACTGCGTTGGTGGGTCCCCTTACTCTCCTTATAATTTGGGCCAATTCCGACAGTGGAGTCATCCGAATACCTCAAGCCCTAGCTCTAGGATCAATTTTTGCCTAGGTGTTCCCAATGCTAGAACCTAGTAGGATCAATTTGACCCATCGAAGAAAAAAATATTTCATGAACCTTTCCCCTCACATTGTCCAAGGTAGGAACATCATTGGTTGCTAAATTCCATCCCCGAACCTGGGTTGGGTCTACTTTTCCCCGTGTGGTCCCATTTGGTGTCAAAGGCCTTTCATCAAGGACCATTTGGGGATCCAAGTTCCCAAAGGATTTTAGGGATTGATAAGCTTAAAAGGCAAGCAAGTCCCACTCTTTATTCTATCTTAGGGAAATGGTTTCTAGGGTCACTTCCCACCTACTCATTGACCTATACTCTACATGTGACTTTGTAAAATACCGGGACTCCTCCCATCGGTGAAAGTCCGTGAAGAGAAAGGAGCCTTAGTTGTGGTGACAATGGGCTAAGCCTCCACCATTTCCCTTATCCTAGTAGTTTCCCTCTTAGGAACCCCTTTTAGGTCCACTACTAGTTTTAGTGGTAACAAGTTATTCAAGACTCCATTTGTGAACAAATATTTGGTATGCCCACTTTTTCCATACTACAGCTCCAAGATGAGAAGTATAGGGCTATGGAGGCTACCCTTCTTCTCACTAAATTAATCCTCTACAATATAGTGAACTAGGGCTAGTTGGATGGCCCACTTAACTGCTACTTTAGTCCTTCAGAGTCTGCACACCCTTAGGCCCTACACACCTGCCCTTCTACCAATCTTATTTTCCTTCACAAGTACAAGAGTTAGGGCTATTCTTTGACAGTCACCTAACAACCCTCCAACTATACTTGGACTACCATAAATATGCCCAACCATAGTCAATTATTTTTACTAATCTAGGGCCCACAATATTGTCTTCATCTAGGGCTCTTTAAATATTCCACCTAACAATGGTTTGAGTCCTCTCAAAGTCATTGTACTTGTGTATCGACAATTTGATATTTGTTGTCCAATCTATGAACAAATCTGAATTACTCCTCTTATCATCCTTTTAACAATTTGTAGATGACTAAACTAGGGTCACAAATCAGCGACTAATAGTACATTGAATAATTTTTTATAGGTTGCTTCATATCGTTGTCTAAAACTCTATGGATAGTCCACCAAAATCAACTCCTTTGCATGTCAATCCATTCTTCATATGGCACATTTCTTCTGCATGCTAAATCTTCTACTCAGGTTCCACCCTCCTTTGGATCTGTTATCTCCACACATATTGAATCTACAAACCATCTTCCAGATCTGCATTCTATATTTCAAAAATAAACCTCGCTCTAAGGGTCACAGCCACTCTTCTTCTACGCAAATTTTTCATAGTCTTAAGGGCATAGCTTATGAACTAAACATGCTAGGAAATTGTCCTAACTAGGGAACTATAATTATGTACTTATAATTTTTGTAGAAAAAACCCTATCCACCCATATAAAAAACCACAACTCTTTCCTCCATAAGAGACTCAACCTAGTTCATATGGATCCATAGATTTTGGGCATTTCTTTGACTAAATATTGACATGAAATTCAGATCTCAATGTCGACCCTCAAACTAGGGTTACCTCAGTCAATATTACACCTGCTCCTACTTTTGTTCTAGCTCTAAATTACAGTGGAAGCCCTCCTCCATTTATGTTGGTCATCATCACAGACCTTGCATCCTACTAACCACCACAAGACAAGATTGTATCAACCCTCTCTTCTATTTCATGTAGAAAATATAACCAACGAGTTTCAATCTGATCTTGTAATTTACTAAAACAAGATATTGAGTCCTTCCTACAATTTGTGGAAACAAAACATGATCTCACAGTCACATATAATTAAGAGAAAGAAGTTATCAATTGCACAAAACAAGATGTATTTAGGGAAAGAAACTGATCAAATCCCCTCTATCTCTATTGTGTATTAAGTCAAGGAATCATGAAACAATACAATGCTTAATCTCTCATGAGATTCTCCAGCACTCTTCCAATTGTCTCCTACTGATCTAGGCAAAATTGGTCTAGTACCTAGCCAATTATCAACCTTCCTGCAGCATGTCTTTCTCACGCAATCCCTAAGGAATCAACTCCCTATTAATTATGAAAATCAGACTTCCTTGATTGTGCAATCCATCATGGCATCCCAATGACTTTATAATTCCACATGGGAAATTTTGTATAAATACAACTGATAGTTATGTTCCCTTTAACCTCTGTCTCAACCGGGTCTTCCTCAGAACTGACATGCATGCAACTATTAATAGCGAATTATCAGTTATCTGATTGATCACTCATTTTGAATTAAATATAATTTAATTTAGTGGACCTATCACTAGCTCATCACTCAGTTAGAACTATTTAAATTGATTTTAACTCAATTAATTGAGTTAACTAATTCACACCTACACCCCACTAATGCATCAACTGCAACTGGACCCCCAAATATTAGAATCCCTCTACATGCCTCATCTTAGACCCTCATGATCTGGACATATTCAGGAATGCAATAAAATATAGAAATAAACATAAACATAGATATGCAGTAGGAATAACACTTCATTTCATTAATATCAAATACTGAAAAATGCTTAGAGACATAATGGAAAACAAACTAGCTCAGGCGATGGTAGCTTATATTTGAGAAGATATGTGGCGGCTACATGCCTATGAACTGTGTTAAAATCAGGCTCAAGGGCCTTTTTATTATTGAAAAATAAGAGAAAACCTTTACCCGAGGAGATGTAACACCAAGAGTTTATGGGCCCCGTTGGGGGTAGTTGGGTAGCCAACTTCCGAGGGTCACAACTTGGTCATGTGATCTCCGTTTGATGCACATGATACCTCGTTAGAAAGATATCTCTGGGGAATACAACTAATTATACAATTTCCAAGAAATCACCAAACCTCTTATGCCCAAAAAACTTCGTTTGGGGCCTCAAAACATATCTAGAAGTTCAGGCCTAAAAAACTGACAAAAATAGTAAATTGTGCTATAATTAAGGAAACTGAAAAACGAAAGAGAGTTAATAGAGAGGGCCCAAGTGGAATAGGTGGGTGGCCACCAATATCCACCTCGATCACCTCAACTCAAATTCCCTGAGCTAACTCAGTCATCATGACTTAGTTAACTGACCCAAGCTATTACGAGATGAAATTACAATTTATTGTCCAATTTATTTAAGGGAAAATAAAATTAGACGCCTCACATTCCTAACTCCTGGTACATAAAAATTCCTCACTAGTGTGGGTGCATTATTTTTTTGTCCTTTCTGGTTGCAAATTTCACTATTTATTGTTTCAAATTTCAACACTCCCTCTCAATAAGAAAGGAATTCAATCTATCTTGATTTGGTACCTTTGGAATTTTGCATGCAACACTTCTCTAGTGTTGTTTGCACCTGCAAATCTTGAAACTGAATAGCCTCTGAACAACTGAATTACTATAATGCATTTGTCATCAGATTCTTATGACTATTTCTAGCTACTGCACCTATCTTCTGGACTCTTTACACTATTTTCGACATCTGCATCCATGCCCTTTGCATTGTTGCAAACTTTGATCTGCGCTCTAGTATCTAACATCTGTCGCTCTGAATTTGGTCTTCCTAACATCTAACTGCATCCATCTAACTAATCCTTCCTATTACTGTTGTACTTTGGACTCCTCGTAGCTAGGTTTTATCCATGAGGCACACCATCTCAATGGAACATACCCAAGTTTCTTATCTTGGGATTATGTCTGCACATCACCCCACCTTTCACTTGGAGGTATGGTTTCATGTGATCCCTCTGCCCATCTGGTTCAAAATTTTCCCCTCATGGAGGTCTCTACTTGAGTGGATGCTTCCACTCGATCTCCTCTCTGCTTCTCCAATTGTGGTTGCTCCACAACCTTCTGAGATTGCTTATAAGGCTGCATGTTGAGAGGTAATTTGTACTCCCTCTCAACAGCCAAGTCTCTAACCTCTGCTTTGCACCTCAAAGCTTTGGATGCATCTAGTACCTCAAGTGCATATAGGTTCCTAACTCACGCACATTGTAATTGTCCCATCATTACAAAACTTTCTAAAAAATATTTAATTTTAAATTGACGATATCTCCCTCATCCGAGCTCCAAATTGATTTTCCATTTGGGTAGTTTTTTGCAAGGAATCCAAATATGTTGTTTTTTTGGGAAAATTTTACACCAAAATCTTCAGATATTCTTTACAAACTCGTCGCCCAAAAAAATCCTGCTCTGATACCATGTAGAAAATCTAACCAACGAGATTCAATTTGACCTTGTAATTTACTAAAACAAGATATTGAATCCTTCCTACAATTTTCGGAAACAAAACACGATCGCACAATCACATATAAGTAAGAGAAATACATTATCAATCACACAACACAAGATGTATCTGGGGAAAGAAACTACTCAAAACTGCTCTATCTCTATTATGTATTAATTCAAGGAATCACGAAACAATACAATGCTTAATCTCTCATGATATTTTCCAGCACTCTACCAATTATCTCCCGTTGATCTAGGCAAACTCGGTCTAGTACTTAGCCAATTCTCAGCCTTCCTTCAGCCTGAATTTCTCATGCAATTCCTAAGGAATTAGCTCCCTATTAATTAGGAAAATCAGTCTTCCTTGATTGTACAATACATCATGGCATCCCAATAACTTTATAATTTCACATGGGAAATTTTGTATAAATACAATTGATATTTATGTTCCCTTTAAACTCTGTCTCACCTGAATCTTCCTCAAAACTGACATGCATGCAACTATTAATATTGAATTATCAGTTATCTGATTCATCACTCATTATGAATTAAATCTAATTTAATTCATTGGTTGACCTCTCACTAGCTCATCACTTAGTTAGAACTATTTAAACTGATTTTAACTCATTTAATTGAGTTAACTAATTCACACATGCACCCCACTGATGCATCAACTGCAACTAGACCCCAAAAATATTAGATCAATCCCTCTACATACCTCATCTTAGACTCTCAACTCGAATTTCTTGAGCTAACTCAATCATCATCACTTATTTAACTGACACAAGTTGTTATGAGATGAAATTACAATTTATTGTCCAATTTATTTAAGGGAAAAATAAATTAGACACCCCATATTCCTCACTCCTGGTGCATCAAAATTCCTCACCAGTGTGGGTGCATTTTTTTTGTCCTTTCTGGTTTCCAATTTCAATTTTTCTTGTTGCAAATTTCAACATTTCAAAATTTGATGTGGCCTTCACACAAAGACACCATTGAAATCACATGTCGATATTCTCATGAGCAACCTTCTTAAGCTCAATCTACCATAAGAGAACCAACAATATGCCATCCTACTTCCTAGCTCGAACTGACCATTAAGCTATGCAAACTTATTGTGAACCCTCGCATGATGATCTTTCTCTTGGATGATGATCATGGCCTCCCTTTATCAACCCTTACTCAGCCCTCTTACTCGACCTACTTTAGGAATACATCTCTCTTCGCCCCCTTGATCCAATCAAATCCTTCTCATTTTTTGTTCTTTCCTTCATCCTAAGGCCTCCTTAAATATCTTTTCCTAGACCTCTTAGGAACCCTCTAGAACTTACGGGTTTTATCCATTTATACCTTGAGAAATACTAATTTTCTTTTATATTTTAAACCCCATCTTGGGTCCAAAATCCATTTTCCTGGCTTCTTTGCCGACCAAGCCTTTTGTGACCAAACTCACACAAACCCATCTCACTACGCTTGTGGAGTACCTCCCAAGCTACACAATTCAACAACGTAGTCTAGCTGTAGTAACTATGACTTGGTCAAGCTCTTGTAGTCAAGCGAGGGCTTGGTTGGGTTCCCAAGTTGCAAATTAAGTAAGGGTAGTTGTGAGGGCATGATAGCTAGGGAGGGTCATGGCATGCACATTAGGAATGAAAAGGCATGCTAACACATGTCGAACAATGTCAATGCATGTTGAAGAGTGTTAGGGAGTGTTGAGGCATATCAAGGGATAACTAGGTCAAAATGCATGGAAAGGAACGAATACGAGTGTGCCCAGGGAGCATCAGAAAATTCAAGTGTTCTAAGCACAAAGTGTGTTATGAGAAGTTCAGAATAGGATTTACAGGAGGCAAGCCTACGGTTGTTATGTGGGGATCGACATAGCAGTTTTAGACAAAGGGAGATCACTTTGTGCTGGGCACAACATTGTTTTGCCTTTAGCTATTTTTTTATATGAGACGTGGCACACTTTGGCTACATGCTCATGTTTTAAACTATTCTAGATAATTTCATATTGTACATTGTTATGTATAAGTTCTGGGGCACTCTACTTGTGTCGGCTTATATCTTGTGTGCCTTTTCCATCTTGTGGTTCTTGCAAACTCTTAGTTAATGTTCTAGTGTTTATATGAAATGAACATACATGTGAAATATTTCCTATGTAAGATATGTTTCTTAGTTGATTTATGGCCATGGCTAGATCATGTGATCCTTGTCTGGGTAACTAGTTAAGTGGTACAAGTTGAGCTTGTACATGAGTGGCATAAGATGAGTTATAGGCAGTTCTTAGGTGAACAAGGCATAATCTACTTGTAGTAGGTGCAATTGGTCAAATTGTTGCAGTTGAAGCAAGCGAATATTGTCACATGAACTATAGTAGCCAAGGAATTTATTGGGTTCCCAAGTCGTGAAAAAATGTAAAGGCTAGCTGTGAGGACATGAGTTCCAAGGCGTGCTAGGGAATGCTAAGATGTGTCAAATGGTGCGAAGGTATGTCAAACATGCTAAGATGTGCCAAGTGATAAGGCATGCCAAGATGTGGAAGGGTGTGCCAATGCATGCCAAGGACTGTCAAGGCAACAAAAGGGAGAAATAAGTTAAACTACAAGGAAATTAACACATAATAGTTTTAATAAGTCATCAATTTACCTTTTCCAAGAGGGGCATGCTAGGCACACCAACACTAGGCACCAATAGGTGCCAAGTGCAAATTCTTAGTGCATTCTAAGTGCCAAGTCTTCCTTTGTTGCTTCTCATCTACTTTCCAATAGTTGATCCCAATTAAATTTAATATTAAACCATGCCAAATCATACCAAGGCATGTCAATGTATTCCATACATGCTAAGACTTTCCAAGTGCCAATATGTGTCACAGAGTGTTATGAATGCTATGAAGTGGAAGGGCATGTTGAAGAGTGGTAAGGTGTGATAAAGAGTGAGAATGCACGTTGAGGAGTGTTAAGGAGTACTAGGAAAAAGCATTAAGGGGTCACTAGGTCAAAATTCATGGATGTTAAAGAAATTGAGGAACGTGTGCCAGGGACTAGTGTTAATGAGTGCTATTTTTCATGACAAGGAGGGATTGACAAGGTATGCAAAGGATTGGTAAGGCATGCTAGGGAATGTAAAGGCATGTCAAGATGTCTCAAAGTGTGCTTGGGAGTTCCAGGGTGTGTTAATTATATGTGCCAAATAGTGTGAATATATGCCAATACATGCCAAGTGCTAAGGATGTGCAGGGTGCCAGGGTATGTCAATATGTGTCAATAAGTTTCAAGGAAACAAAAGGAAGAACCAATAAGAGGTAAATAAGTCAGGACTTTATCTTTTTCAAAAGAGGCATGCTAGCCACACTCATAATAGGTCCCAATACATGCCAAGGGGCATTGTGTGTCAAGTGCTAATGTATGTCAATGCATTCAACCAAGGTGTTCCAGGGCATGCTAGGGACTACAAGCATGCCAACACATGCTAGGAGAGTTCCATGTTGTCCTAGCGCATGCCACAATGTGCTTGGGCATCATTGTCATGACAAGATGTTCTAGGTACAAAGATTTTCCAAGACATGTGAAGTGCTAAGAAATGTTAGTGTGTGCCAAACCATTAATTTAAGGTGTGCCCGAATTGTTGACAAGCGTTAGGTATTTATCATTAATAGAATTTACAGAGATTGATTATGTATTAAATAATATATTCCTTACACACAATAGTGGGACTTAATCTAAATGGAATTTTCTAGATAATAAGCTTAATAGATATGAATCATGTGTTGACTCATAGGAAAACTCTATTCGACTAGTCATTACTTGAGGGAAATGATACACACTAATTACTTCTTAAAAAATTGACTGACTCTAACCACTATGGCCTTGGACATATTATAAAGAAGACTCCATAATAATGGTATTAAATCGTTATATTTTGACAAAAAATATATTAAGAACCACATGACGTCATCAAAAATTCATTGAAATGATCAATGATGATGAACATTTGTTGACCATCACCAAAAGTAACAAAAAGAGCATCGATGAGGGTCATTAAAAGTTCGTCACTAGAAGTGTCACCAAAGAGAGAATTAGTGATGGGCCTTTAACAACCCTCACCAAAAGTGTCATTAAAAATGGTTTTGGTGACGGACCTTAAACGACCATCACTATATACACTTACAGTGACGCTTTTTTAAGGACCGTCACCATATGTGACATTGGTGACGGACCTTAAAGGTCCGTCACAAGCATGACCCTCACCAATGTCCTTTTTTCTTGTAGTGTTTAATGCTTGGATTTGGAATTTAAAAGAGTGAAGGGTTGCTCTCTTATAGGTGGGAAGGGTAACAATGAATAAACATGAATTTCACTCACCTTTTATAAACATTAATGACTCTTACCTTTTCATATGACATTTACCATTACTTTTTAACCCTTTTGCACTTGACAACAACATGTTACCCCTTCAAATGAGATGAGAAGGCAGATTGACCTCCTTTAAAGCTCTGACACTTAACGTTTTTTTATGACATTTGAAGTGACTTGATGGGATTTATAAATGAAAAATGAGGACACAGTTTTCCCTTTTTATGAAACAGAACTTCTCCTTTCATGAAACAGTGAGACTGCTTTTGAACACTTTTGAACTTTCACATTGGACATGACTTTTTAAAATAGATAAGATGTCTTTGACACTTGAAATGACACTGTTTTTCATTTGACTAGGACAGTAGGTCAAAATGACCTCCCTTGGAGCTTTGATAGTGGATGATGACTTTTCGATCTTTTAAAAGAGACAGTGAGACAGAGTTCTTCAATTTTCATGAAACAGTGAGACAAAGATGAGGTGTTTGAAACTTTTTCTCGAAATTTGAGCCATATGAAACAAAAAATATGGATTTATTTGAATTTTATTAACTTGTTTTCTCCTTCATTAGGGTTTCATGGATGAAATGGATGATTATTGCATTATGTTCAGTGAAAATTTGAAGATTTTTCCAAAGGCACTGTTGAACCTAGAATTGACCTAAATGAAATGAAATAGCATAAACCTAGAACTTTTGAATGACGATGTTGGAGATGGTGACCTTGAAACTAATGATGGCGATGACCTTGAAAATGGTGATGATAAATGAAATGAAGGAGCAGCATATATGGTTTAGCCTTCTTCAGTGACCAAAATTATTTCTGAGAACTGGTCCGAAAAAGTAAAAATTTTGACCTATGATTTATTGGAAAACAAATGAAAAGAGTCATTTGATCACTGACATACCTAGGCTAATATTGGCTCTAGTTGGGGATGGCATCTCCTTCAGGAGGTGTCAAGAACATCGTAGATTAGGTAGCCTTACCATTGGGCGATGGAGTCAAACTAGACTTTGAAAAACTTGAACAAATTGGAAACTTTGACTAAAAACAACTGACTTGACAACTGACTGAAACCTTTTAAATTTTTGAAAGAAAACATGGGTTGTTTGTAGAAGTCTCATGGCCTTCTCCTCGGGCTTCAAACTTCTGCAAAAAAATCCTTATTTTTTGGAACATGAAATTTAAAATGATAGTGAGCTTCTTCTTCAGTGACCAAGTTAGAAAGTGTTTGACGAACCTACCATTGATTGGTCTTCTCGACACTTCTTGCCCTTCAATATCCTCTAGTATAAATGTTCTATCTCCTCTGAATGCAATGATCTTGTAAGGTCCTTTCCATAGATTATCAAACTTCCCATGCTTACTCTTGTGTTCATTCCGGGCATCCCAGCGAAGAACAACATCCCAAAGCTTGAAATCATCCACTTTGGTCTTCCTATCATAAATATTTTTTATTTTCTCATGAAGCTTTGAAGTATGACTGAAGACTTCATCTCTTGATTGTTGTCATTTGGTTGATTCTTCGTTGAATTTCATTAGGCTCACTGTCGATCTCTTGCAGAATTTTCATCACCAATATAGCTAGAGAAGAAGGGAACACCGTGTCAACACCATAGACGAGTTGGAAAGGTGACATGCTCATTGATCTCTTAGCGCTAACTCTATCTGCCCATAGAGCATTGGTGAGTTTCTTGTGTTAATTCCTCTTGTTTTCTTGAAACATATTTTTTATTATGTTAACCAAAGATCTATTTGATGATTCAGCAAGCTCATTGCCCTGAGGATAGTATGTTGTTGAATGACCAATCCTAATGTGAAACTTGTCACAAAATCCAATCATCTTCTTATAATTGAAGGAAGTTGCATTGTCAGTGATGATCTTCTGTGGACAACCAAAATGAGGCAGAATATTATTCTCAAGTAACTGAATGATAACAGTATCAATAGCTTGCCTCATGGGGATGGCTTCAATCCATTTGGTGAAATAGTATGTGGCATTGAGTATCCATTTGTGTTGAGCTAATGATGGAGGATCAATATCGCCTATGAAATCAAGTCCCCACCGTTGGAATGGCTCTTGCACTTCAATTGGTTTAAGAGGTACAGGTAAGGGCCTCCTTTTTCCATAAAATATTTGACATTCATGACAGCTCGTGATTATTTTATAAACATCAGAAAATAATTTTGGAAAATAGAAGCTCGCCCTCAAGATCTTGTTAGTTGTAGTATTCTAATAAATATGACCGCCGCGGCCACCTTTATGAAAATTTGTTATGATTTTTTCAACTTCTCCTTCAACCAAACAATTCGGCAATATTCCACCTAGATCTTTCCAATATAAGACACCATTGAGAATGCAGTAATTAAGAGATTTTAACTTTAAATATATATCATTAATACTTGGCAAGCCAGGAGGAGGATTCAAATGTTGCAAAACATGTACTGTATTAGCATACCAAGGAAATAGAGAAAAAATTTCAGCTACCTCAGGTAGTGTTTCAGCAACTTGTTCTTCAGATAACGCAGCAATAAAATTGATGTCCAAAGCATGAAGATTTGAATCCTCCATGAGCTTCTCCAGACCCTATCCTTTGATCATTTTTGTGGGCTTGATCTCCAAATCATACTCTAACATGGCGGTGATCCATTTACCTCACCGCCCTTCAGGATCATTCTATGTAAGCACATCTTTGACAACAACATTTGGAACATATGCAATGACATGAGAATGTAAAATGTAGACCTGGAAGTCCTTCAATGCTTTGAATAATGCCAAGGAATGTTTCTCAATGATGGTATACTTCAAGGCTGTGTCTCTTATGGTTCTACTAAAGAAGGCGATGGGCTGCTATTTGTTCTAATTTATCTTTTGCATGAGGACAGCAGCAAGAGTATGCTCTGAGGCAAATGAAAAAATGATAAAATAAAGTGTATAACTTGGACTAATGAGGATAGGAGCATGAGATAAAGCCAAATTAACTTGATTGAATGATTTCTTCGCTTCTTCATACCATTTTACTTCACTATATTTCTTCAGCATGTCAGTAATTCTCTTTAAATGTTCAACAATATTGGGAACAAACCTTCTCAAAAAATTTATTTTGCTATTGAATGACTGAATTTCCTTTTTTCTCCTAGGATATTCCAAGGTATGAATTGCTTCAATCCTTGAAGGATCTATCCTAATTCCATATTTTTATGTGATATGGCCCAACAATTTACCTTCCTCCAAAGCGAAAAGACTCTTCTTTTGGTTTAGCGATATGCCAAACTTTCTACATCTCTGGAATATTGTTTTCAAGTGGTGTAGGTGCTCCTAATCTATCTTGGAAAAAACAGTGATATTTTCAAGATAAATGAACAAAAATACATCCTTTTCATTCGTGAAAGTAATGTTGATTGCTCGTTGAAAAGTAGTCCCTACATTCTTCAGTCCGAAAGGCATTTTGGCATACATGAAGGTACCCCAAGGTGTTGTGAAGGTCATCTTTTCTTGATCATTTGGATGAACAAGAATCCGATTATAACCGGAGTATCCGTCCAGCAATGAAATTTTAGAAGATCTAACTACGCTTTGCAGAATATGGTCCATCTTCGGTAACAGGTAATTATCCTTCAATGACACTTTGTTCAGATTTTTGAAATCAATGCACAAGCGAATGTCTTTTGTCTTCTTCCTTACCGGCACTAGATTAGACATCCAATTTGAAAAGAAAAGAGGCACAATGATACCAGCAATGAATAATATATTTACCTCCTTCTGGATAGAGGGCAGCAACTTGGGATTCGTTCTCCTTAGCTTCTGACGGAAAGGTTTCTGATCCGACTTTAAGGGAATGGTATGTTGAATTATGATCTTATCATAGACTTTCATATCAGAATATTCCCAAGCAAATACATCAGCAAATTGAGACATAAGTGCTGCATATTTACCTTTCATTTTTGCACTTAAATATTTTGAGTTTTTTTACCATTTTTGGCTTTTCTGGAATGCCAAGATTGACATCTTCCACTCCCACTTCTGTTGGTAACATGGTCAGTTTGCATACAACATCATCTTGATCAAAAACCTCTTCCAAAGGTACCAAACCTCTTGGAATGGAGTTATCTTTCAGCTGAAGCACTTGCATCTTTGCTGCATGGATTTCTTGGTCATCTTCATAGCACTGGATTTCCATTTGAGAATTTACAAACTCTTCTTCTATCTGCAAGAAGTTGCTAATATTTTTATTTTCTTGAAAGACTTGCCAATACTGGACATTTTCTGGGAAAACAAGGTGGTGTCTTCCATTTATCTCATACTTCTTATTAGGATACAATGGAATTTTGAACATATTGGCCTAATTAGCTAGAGAATCAGCAATAACATTGTTGTCTCTTGGAACCAAAGATAATGTGTACTCATAAAATGTCTTGAGGATGTCTAGCACTGTGTTTCAGTAAGCTCAATCCTTAGATGCTTGTCCTGTTACTCCCCTTTGACTTGCTTTATCACTAACTTGCAGTCGCCATATACATAAATCTTCTTTGCACCAACTTCTTGAGAATTTTCAAACCGGCTATCAAAGCCTCCTACTCAGCTTCATTGTTTGAACATTCAAAGGCCAACTTGTATGAGGACATTCGAACATTGGGATGGGATTTTTAATTACTGATTTATAGGGTTGTGAATTCACACTCCAATTCTAGCCCCTTCTTTGCCCAAATCTCCATCGAAGTCCATAGTCCACAAACTACTTTCCTCATCCAGAAACTGCAAATCGGATGGTTGAACTTTTCTTGTTGTTTCAGAAACCTCTGTTGTACAAAAAACTTATGATTCTTTCATTGTTCCATCACTTTTTTGAGGTGATGCACTCAGATCCAAACCATTTGGCACCCTTTTACAAATTTCTGCATTTTCCAATTCTAAAACAGAATTTGAAAATTCAGAATTTTATGCATTTTCTTCAATCAAAACTTCAGAAGACTAGGAACATTCATCATTAAACAAGATAAAGGACTCTAAATCTATATGAAAAACATGTAGGGGATGGTTATTTGGCTTTTCTCGATTGTTGATCATGTACTTTATCTTACTTTCCTGATAATTTTTTCTAAGTTTTCCAAAGATGGGAATGGTAGCATAAGAAAAATAAAGTTGTAAGGCACCTTTAAGCTTCGTTCCCCATAACCGATAATTTATAATTCCATATCTGGGTGGGATATCAGCCACAACAACGTCCACAAGGACATTTTTGGCTGGGATTTTCTCTAATGACACCACCAGGTCCTTGATGAGGCCAAGACGTTTCACCCTCCCTGAATCAAATTAGTAAAGGTAATGATAAGGTCCTGTGATGTCTAGTCCTAATATGTCCATAGTGGCCTTGGTAATGAGGTTGTGAGAGGCTCAAGAATCAAGCATGGTGCTATGGAGAATGAATTCAAGGATTTTGAGGCTTTGGTAAAATCGAGGGACTTCACTATCTTCTAAATCACCATCAATAGCAGGACCAAAAAGAAGCTCAGGGTGATCATCCCTCACATTAACTATATCATAAATTTGATCAAATCTAAGAAAATTAGCAACTTTAACTTTGTATTGATCATTCTTAACTATTTCAGTTAGAGGAATGGAGACTTTCAACTTGGTAATTTCATTTTCAAGAGAAAAAAGAGCATAATGTTTTTCTACCTCTTTCAATGATGCATCTTTTTTCTTGGGTTGATCTTTGTGTGAAGACTCTTTCTTTTGTCCTGCTTCTTGGACTTCTTTATCTTTCATTTGACTGCTGGAAGAAGTTTCTTTCCCTTTAACATGATTAGGAACAAAAAGTCCCTTGTATTTACTTAGATTCGAGACAGCAACTTCTTTGGGATGAGCATCTACTTGAGCGTTCTGTTTTTTCTGATTAAAGGTTATAGGAACATTCTTATTCCTCAAGACATATTGTCTCTACACTTGAGAAAGAGAATTCTAATATCCCCTCTAATAATATTCCGTGCGTATTGATAATATGTCATCATTTGACAACACAAATTGTTGATCATCAGGTGCACAAATTTTTGCAGAAAATTGATCTTCTTCAGTGAGGAAAATAGGTTGCTGATTTTCCTCAAATAAATGGTTCTCGTGAGAAATTTCTTCTTCGTCATCTTCATCAGGGCCTTCAGTATAATTCTGTTGAAATGGAGTGTGAATTTTCTGATGAATTTCTGGATCTTGACCCCTCTGTTCCCTTTGCTTGATCCTATATTGAGGCTATTGATTTTGACCCCTAAAATTGGGATTTCTGATGGAGGGTTCAGCTTGTCGATCAACGATGGACATTTTATCCATAATATTCTCCATGGTCTTGATCAAGGTATCTAATTTTCCTTCTAATGAAGTGGATGTTTCTTCTTTGATAGTGACTCTTTTTTTGTCTTGATTTTAGACTTCTTGATGATCAAATTTCCTTCCACACTCACTGTATTTCTTTGCATTTATTCAAGATTTGATGGGTTTCTTTCCCTCAACTGATAATCCATGTTGGAATCGAAACCATGAGGATAATGAAGTAAAGCAAGGCCTGGAGGAGGATTAATATTCTCTGGAATTGAATCATATATTTTTTTGAATATAGCTGTAAATTCTTGGATAGACTTGTTGGGATTCATCTTCAAGGCATTATACTCAGCTAGAATATGTAATGGAATTTTCTTCTCTTCCAATTTCGCCATAAACAAATCAATCAGCTAATGTGAGGTGCCTACTAAACCAGTTGTGAGTGAGAAAAACCATTTCTTTACCTCTCAGGAGAAACTCTATGTAACGATGCGCATCTTTGCATCATCATTGTTGATCTCTTCAATATCGATAAATTCAATCACAATGGCAACATGCTTATAAGCTGTAACCTCTGATGTTTCATTGAAAAGAGGAAGCCTTTGACCATAATTCTGAGATAGTGGAGTGAGTTGAAGTGGTAGGATTAGCAAAGAAAATTTGGCCATGACTAATGGAGGAGGTAGTGGAGGTGTTGATTGAGTAAAAACTTGTAGAGGTAATGATGGAATGAAAGGAGGGATTGATGATGTAGTTATATGATAAGGTGAAATGATAAGTGTAGCAAAAGTCTGTTGTTGATATTGAAAATAAGCCTTTTCTGAAGTTTCTTGAAATTTGTCTACCAAGCCTTTAAGTTTATGAAAATTAGACCAAACTTCATTATCGATTTTGGAGTCAAAAGATTCAGAAAATGGTGCAAGGACTCGAAATCAAAAGGATCAAAGGTGGCTTCTAAAATAAAAGTTTCATACTTGGTTCTAAAAAAAAAAATTTCTAGATTCTGGACTATAGAACAAATATTTTGGAACAAATATTATAGGCAGAGAATTTGATTTGACAAATGGAGGAACATCTCTTCCAACCTTCCGAGACTTGGTCTTATGTTTTCTAAAAATAATCTTAGGATCATACACAATTGGTGAAGGATTTGACCTTGTATGTCTTTTAGGAGCCAACGTAAGATAATAAATTTAGACTTTTGGCTCAAATTTTTGAATTCAGCCTATTTTGAATGCTAGATCTTGTCACCTACAAGTATAACTTTCAGAGGATTAAATAAATATTCCTAGGGAATGTTTAGCAATTTCTCCCCAAAAATGGTGCCAAGAATGTTATCACTCTCCCCAACTTCCTAAGGCTGATAGTAGAATTGAAGAAAGGTAACCACAAACCAAAATTTAGGTTAGGTAGCTAGCCCTACCCGAAACAGAGAGGGCTCTCCCTTTGTCTCTTTAAAGAGTCAAATAAATAGTTGAGTATTATAATATTTTAGACTATTTACGTAAGCTTAAATGAGTAAAATTTGTTTGATATTTCGAATGTTGGATAGGAAAGTCAGTGAATGGACTGTAAATGAGATTTTTAGGTCTGAACTTCGAGGTTAACCTACAGAGAGTATGTGATGCAAAATAGGTAGTTTGGTAACATATTAATCTGTCATTAAGTATAGGATGAATATGGAGTAGAGATTGAATGAGCACTAAGGTGAATTCATTCAATTTAAGAATCAAATAAACATAATATGGTGAATCTTGTCTAAAACGGAGCATGCATAACATGACTACTACTCTCAAACTTACAAGATATAAATATATGAAGAATTAGACATGGAATTAAGCATAATACAATAATAAAACATCAGAAACACAAATGTTCCAAAGCATACCATAAGTATCTCACAATATTTCCTACAAATTTGTCTCTGATTTCATTCCACAAATTGGTTACAAGAGCTCCGCTGCAAAATATGTGATTATCCAACCCAAAAAAAGACAAAATAGAATCTAATTATAGAAAATATAGACCATGACACCTCATCAAGTCTAAATCCCATCCAAAATGGATCATAAATGCAAAATATAGGTCATTTCCTAGTTTCTAGGGAGGTTAGAAACCATTCCTTGAATT
Organism: Pinus albicaulis; assembly: GCA_034641835.2. Classification (NCBI taxonomy): domain Eukaryota; kingdom Viridiplantae; phylum Streptophyta; class Pinopsida; order Pinales; family Pinaceae; genus Pinus; species Pinus albicaulis. The sequence continues at coordinate 177,363,592 of CM076574.1, forward strand.
TTAGCTACAAACTACAAGTGTTTGTCCCTTACATTAATTACAAATTCCATCATAATAGGAATAAAAAACCAACCCAATAACTCTAATGAAAACTCATAGCCTCGAATTCGTGGCCATTTCTAAGCTTGACAAGTGTCCTGAGGGAATCCAATGTTGATCTGTGACAATTCTGACTGAAGATTTTAAAAATAAATTGTAGAAGCATAACAGAACTTTGGAGGCACTTCTTAGGCACTTTAAGAAGTACAAATTCACTTTTGAAAAAATGTTCAACTAGCCCTATGTGTCTAGTTTCCAGAAAATCTTTAATTTTTCAAAATGGACCACGAGAAGGCCTTCAAAAATCCATTCTCCCATAGTCACTCAAAAGTGTAACAGAGGGTCCAAAAAGGAGGCAGAAACATGAAAAATAGGTGGTTTTTGAGCTTTTTCTCCCAAATTGTAGCTTGTAATGCTAAGAGGGTTACTAATATATGATTTACCAATCAAAATACATCCATCCATGTAAATAAATCACCATTTGGCTGCCTTCAAAACAAAAATTTATAAGTGTCTGTTACCGTTCTGCAATGAGAAATTTCGAGAATTCTGCCAAAAATTATTTAAAATACCAAAATTGCTCCAAAGCTTCAAAATTGGTTCTTTGACACCTGAAATAGATAGGATACACATCAAATGAAGCTTCATCCAATAAATCCAAGCTGTCATTCTCCTTGAGATTCATTTGCGCCTCTTTAAGCCTCTTTTTGACTTGCTTCGGCCTTATTTGAGAAATGGTGTCCCTAGTACGATAATGACTTGTCATGTGCCTTTGTAGCTTGTTATCCTTTTTATCTTTCTTCAATAACTTCTCCAGATGATCATTAACTCTTGATAGCCAAAGCTTTATATCCTCATTGATCGCCATGGCAATGAGCTCATCAAATGTCAACTTTTCATATTGGTGAATTTGTCATTTCTCTCGCTCCAATGCCCTTTTTAGGCCTATTATTCTTGGTCTTTTTGCATGTGCTTCAGCCTCCATCTTCTGCACTTGGTCAGCAAAAATAATCTTCTTTCCTTTACCTTTGTTTGCCTCTATGTCTAATTTATATTTACTTTGGAGTAGCTGATTCACTTGCAATTTAAAATTTTCCTGCTCAAGGAAAGTAATTCGGGACTAGCCAATGGAGAAGGCCTCTTTCAACTCTGAAATCTCTTTATCCTTCTCTTTGATGATGTCTTCAACTGATCTGACCTCCTCATGTTTTTATACCTCAGGCTCCATTGGCACTGACTCATCATGTTGATGCAAAAGAGGTTGCTCCTCTATCTGGCATTCCTCATCATGGGTGCCAAGTGTAAGAAATATCCTAGTATACTTAGGCACAAAAACTTGTCTCCTCCCTCTCTCATATGTGTGAGAAAATCCTACAACCCTGGGGACATATGAAAGTTGAAAATACATTCTAGAAGCACCAATCTCCATTGGTTGTGGTGATGATGTAATAGGCAAGACAAAAAGCATTGCTGACAACCTCTCCAAGAAGTCTTCCCATGTCATGTTTATAGAGGACAAGTGATGCAGCACAGTGAGCTTGATAATGTCATAATGAAAGAGACTATTATGATCATCTTCTTTCCTGCTATGAACCTTCTCATCAATATTAATCAAGCTCCTATATAAATAATGAGGCAAATCAATTGTTTTGACTCTAGTAAAATGCATCAAAACCCTGATGTGATACTTGTATAGCCTCGAGAGTCTTCCTTCGCCTGTAAAGTACTTAATTATAAACATCATCAGAGGAGCATACTTTTTTCTGATGTTTCTAAAAGGAAAAAGAAATTCTGGATCATCTCTAGCATGAGGCTTTAGAAACTGCTTGTAGTTTTCAATGTCCAGATCCATCCCCTTGAACCATTGCTCTCCATGAGAAGGGATACCTGTAACTAAAGAAAATAGGTTAGATGATAAAATGATCTCCATACCTACAAGAATGATCTTTCCCATATTATAATTGGTTTCAAAAAGGCTGCACAACTAAATATGATACCCTCCTTCCATAAGCCTTTTACAAAATGTTAAACATTGAGTTCTTTGAAAGCATCTTTTGGCCAATGGAAAAGCATTAATCTCGTGCATGGTGAATGGCTCAAGTCTGAGATGGTGCCCTCCTTTGAAGCTATTCTTGCCACTTTCCATGGTTTTTGTCACTAGAATGATGAAAACCCTAGGGTTTCAATGAAATGAGTGAATGAGAATGGAAATCTGGAAAATAGAGTGTATGAAGGTGTGAGTTTGGTGGATGAAATGGGGGGTCTTGAAGCTGAGAAAAAATCTAAAAAAAAATTGAGTGGGTATTTTTGTGTGTCAGCTTCAAGTTGAAGGTGTAATGCGAGAAAATGGATGAGTGGAAGGTGTCAAAATGTCTAAAACACAGGAAATTCCCAATTTTTACCGTGAGAATAGTCTGTGCAACAGTAGCGCAAGTTTGTGAGGTGAAAAGGGGGTGATGGGTTGAGTAAAAATTCTAAAAAAAAATCAGTGAATAGGATGGTGTCTTGTCTCCATACTAAAGGTGGAATGAAGAAAATGGAGGATTTTAAGTCATTCAAATCCTCAAAACACAGTCATTTCCCAATTTTGGTTGTGGGAAAAACTAGTGAAAAGGTGTTTTTGATTTTTGAGGGTCATGGAGCTGGACTAAATTTTTGACAAAATTTTAGACGTTATGTTGACACCTTAGCTCCACAATGCAAGTGGAATGAGTGAAAATGGATAAGTGTAAGTCCTTCAAAACCCTAAAACACAATCACTTTAATTTTGACTGTCACTGTGTTAAAATAGTTTAGAATTTTGGGGTTTTAATAGTTTGATTTAATATCATGGATGATGTGTGGGAATAGTTATATGTAGATGGGCATGGAGGATGTAGGTTTACGGTTTTTGTGATATTTTAGGGTTTATTTCAATGGTAGATTAGGTTTTTTCAAAAAGAAAATTTAAAAAAAAAATGAATATGTGGATAATGAAGATATTGAGAAGACACAACTGATGTATAAAAACCATGAAAATCTTGCCATAACAAAAAAAGGATGGTTGATTACCTTGTGAAGTAGCTAAAGCAATGAATGGAGGTCTGAATCCTTTGAATTTTGTAGGGTTTGTGTCTTCAACAACACTGGAGGCTACCTGCAGAAGCGTAACATTGTCCCTCTCCAATATACAGAAGTGTAACATCAAGTTCCTCAACTGACATGAGCATAACAATGTTTTCTCACCACGCAGGAGCGTAACAAAGTTTTTTTACAATACCCAGGAGCATAACAAAGATTTTTTAAACTACCCAAGAGCGTAACAATGCTACTTCTTCTCACCCACGGGAGCGTAACAAAATCCTTTCACTCCCACATAAGCGTAACAATGAACTCGATTAATGAGAAAACAAGCCTCAGAAGGGTAACAAAGGAATTTTTAATGCTTGCATTTGGAGTTTAAAAGAGTGAATGGTTACTCTCTTATATGTGAAAAGGGTAACAATTAATAAACATGAAGTTCACTCACCTTTTATAAACATTAATGGCTCTTACCTTTTCATATGACATTTACCATGACTTTTTAACCCTTTTTCACTTTGACAACAACATGTTACCCCTTCAAATGAGATGAGAAGGCAAATTGACCTCCTTTAAATCTCTTACACTTAAGGTGTTTTTATGACATTTGAAGTAACTTGATGGGGTTTTTGAATGAAAAATGAGGACACAATTTTCCCTTTTTATGAAACAGAACTTCTCCTTTCATGAAACAGTGAGACTGATTTTGAACACTTTTGAACTTTCACATTGGACATGAATTTTTAAAACATATAAGATGTCTTTGAAGCTTAAAATGACACTCTTTTGCATTTTACTAGGACAGTAGGTCAAAATGACCTCCTTTGGAGCTTTGACAGTGGATGATGACTTTTTGATATTTTAAAAGAGACAGTGAGACAAAGTTCTTCAATTTTCATGAAACAGTGAGACAGAGATGAGATGTTTGAAAATTTTTATCGAAATTTGAGCCATATGAAACAAGAAATATGGATTTATTTGAATTTCATAAAATTTCTTGCTCCTTCATTAGGGTTTCATGGATGAAATGGAGGATTACTGACTTATGTTCAGTGAAAATTTGAAGATTTTTCCAAAGGCAGGGCTAAACCTAGACTTGACCTAAATGAAATGAAATGACATAACCCTAGACCTTTTGAATGATGATGATAGAGATGGTGACCTTGAAACTGATGATCGCAATGACCTTGACAATGGTGATGATAAATGAAATGAAGGAGCAACATGCATGGTTTAGCCTTCTTCAGTGACCAAAATTATTTCTAAGAACTGGTTCGAAAAAGTAAAAAATTTGACCTATGACTTAATGGAAAACAAATGAAAGAGTCATTTGATCACTGACATACCTGGGCTAACAATACCTTTGGAATGTTGTGCATGCAACACTTCTCTCTAGTCTTATTGCTACTACAACTTCTGAAACTGAAAATCATCCAAACTTAAATAATTGTGATTTGTATGATGCATCTGTCACCAGAGTCTCTTACTACTACTAGCTACTACACTGTTTACTGAAAACCCTATGTTGTTGATGACTCTGAACTGTGCCATATGAACTATTTATATCTTTTCTTTGCTCTCTCCAATATATTACTACTACTAGTCTCTGCATCTATCACTATGTCATCTAACTGCATCACTGCCATTAATCAATCCTACTATTGTGTACTACGGGTCCCCGTAGAAAGTTAATGATACATGATATAAGAAATCTCAATGGACCCTTCCCAAATTTCTTCACTCTTGGGACTATTACTTCACATCGCCCCACCCCGCACCTGGAGGTATGGTTTCATGTGCTCCCTTTGCCCACTTGGCTCGAAATTTCCCCCAACTGGAGGTCTCTGCTTTAGTGGATGCCTCCACTCGGTCTCCTCTCTGCTTCTCCAATTGTGCCTACTCCACAACTTTATGAGGCTTCTTCTGAGGCTGCATGTGGAGAGGTAATTCATGCTCTAACCTTTGCCTTGCTCCTCAAAGATTTGCATGCATGTGATACCTCAAGTGCATACAGGTGCTTGACTCGCACATCGATATGTTTCATCTGTCTCGTGGAGATGTGTCTAAGGAAAGCCCTTCCTTTACTAAATATCACATCATTTGGGCACTCTGGAAATTCAAATCCACCCTGTAACTATCCCGTTGTCACATTTTCTAGAAAAAAATAAAAAAATATTTTTGATTTTAAATCAGCGATCTCCCTCATCCGAACTTCGATTTGGCCGATTTTTTTTTTTGCAAGGAATCAATATTTTCTATTTTTTTTTTGAAATTTTTGCACAAAAAATTTTAAATCTGTTGTACAAACTCGCTGCCCAAAAAAATTCTTGCTCTCATTCCATGTCGAAAATCCACATAGATTCAACTGATCTTGTAATATGTTAAACAAAAATACTTGAATCTATTCTAAAATTTGCGGAAACCAAATACAATCGCACAATCACATGAACAATAAAGAGAAATAATTTCAATCTCACAACACAAAGATTTATCTAGGGAAAGCCTCAGCTAAAAACCCCGCTATCTGTATATTGCATTAAGTCAAGAATATGAAACAATACAATACTTCTTTCAAGCTTGAGAGCTCTCTGCACTATCTCTGACTGTCTCACTCTAACTTGTGCACAAGCTTCTATTGGCACACATTTCCCTCACAATCTCCACGCACAAACTTGTGCTTCCTATTACTTGGTCTCACCAAAATAATGATTAAACTTGTGCCTCCATTCCTCCTTTTAAAGACAATATTCTCTAATTAAGGAATGATCTATTTTAGGCCGCCTTTTTACTGCATGCACCAAGTGTACAATTTGGATGATTATACAACTGATAGTACATTTCCCTTTAACTCCAATCTCAACTGTGTCTTCCTCAGAACTGACATGCAACAGTTATTTATAGAGAATTATGAGTTATCTGATTGATCACTGCATGTTAATTAAATCCAATTTAATTACCTTGACCTCTCACTAGTTCCTCCATCAATTGGAACTAGTTAAACTGACATTAAATCAAATAAATTAAGTTAATTAATTACAACTCAAAATAAACTGTAAATTAGCCCCCTAAAACTTAGAGAACACCCTACATGCCTCCCATCAGACTCTCAACTCGAATTAACTGAGCTAACTAAGTCTTCCTGACCTAGTTATCTCCTAGAAGTTGTCATGTGATATGGAATTACAATTTTCTTCTTATTTAATTAAGGGAAAATTAAATTAGAATCCCTTTTGGTGTCATTTTCAATATTTCTTGTTGCCATTTTCAACACTCCTTCTCAGCAAGAAAGGAATTCAACTCTATCTCGATCTAGTACCTTTGGAATGTTATGCATGCAACACTTCTCTCTAGTGTTGTTGCTACTACAACTTCTGAAACTGAAAAGTATCCAAATTTATTCAACTTTGATCAATATGATGCATATGTCACCAGAGTCTGTGACTACTATAGCTATTTCATTTTTTATAGAAAACTCTGCGTTGTTGCTGACTTTGCACTATTTCCAATGCTACTTTGCGCTCCCCAATATCTGATTATTGCTAGTCTCTACATCTGTCACTATGTCATCGGACAGCAACATTGCCATTGATCCATCCTGCTACTATGTACTGTGGGCCCTCATACAAAGGTAATGATCCATGAGACAAGACATCTCAATGGACCCTTCCCAAATTTATTCACTCTTGGGACTATTACTTCACATCACCACACCTCTTGCCTGGAGGTATGGCTGCATGTTCTCCCTCTACCCAATTGGCTTGAAATTTCCCCCTATTGGAGGACTTTTATTGAGTGGATGCCTCCACTTAGTCTCCTCTTTGCTTCTCCAATTATGGCTACTCCAAAACTTTTCAAGGCTTCTTCTGAGGTTGCACGTTGAGAGGTACTTCATGCTCCATCTCAACCACCAAGTCTCTAACCTTTTCCTTACTCCTAAAATATTTGCATGCATCTAGTGCCTCAACTGCATACAACTTCTTGACTCACACATCGATACCTTTCATTCGTCTCATGGAGATGTTTCTAAGGAAAACCTTCCCTTTGATAAATATCACATCATCTGGGCACTCTAGAAACTCAAATCTGCACTGTAACTATCCCGTCTTTTGGCATTGGAATCAGCACTTGGACTGCAGCAAGCGCTTGACCATACACATATTAAACTATATATAAATTTAATGTTTTGTTTTTCTGAGATTGGTAGGTGGTACAAACTTTGATTCACTGAAAAAAAATATTTCAGTCAAATCCACAGTTCTACTAATGAGGGTATTGTAACTTGATGTGGTAGCAAGGTGCAAGTTTGTAGTCTATGAGGAGAGGAAACTGTAAGATGAGAGAAGAATTAGTAGGTCTGTAAAACAAAAATCTATTGATTTAGTAGAAATTCACAAAAGTATCAGTTTGACAATATTCCATTGAGAAAAAGTTATTTCTAGTCTGACAAGATTCTCACTGAAATATAATGAAGATTAACTATCATGAATGATGCTCTTCCACTGTTGTAATATAGATTTTATCAGGAATGCTCACTATCTGAGACTTAAAAAAATTGATAAAACACATAACAAGCTTAGGAGACTAATATAAACACATAACAGTATGATGATTTGCAAACTGGAACTAGAAGAAAGGAGATATGGAAACACAAGTAAAGTAGACAATACACACAACAAATTGGTAATAAGTCCTCAGTAGTATCATTCCATTTTATTCACACAAAAAAATTACAGTTCATATAAGTCAAAATTCAATAACCACCAACCAACCCTGACTTCATATTAGTTTGGCATACCAACCCTGACTTCATATTAGTTTGGCATATATATACAAAATATAATATTGTCATCTTCCACAGAAAAAGGTAAATATGTTTTAAAATTCATTACAACCTCATGCAAGAGGTGAGGCATATATAAAAATTTAATACAGAGTGTTATGACATAATGAAAATAAAAAAATTAAGGCTAACAGTTTGAAGTGGTTTGTATGATGTGGCAGTTTTATGGGAAGACTCCTCTTCCATTTTGGTGCAACCAACTCCATAAAAAGTGCAAACAACAATGAAAATGGTGTGTGGTTGTTCCTTGAATGTTGCCCGGTGTCTAGTAAAAATGTGTCGGTACTGAGAGTAGTGGTAGAAAACTGTTTGAGAGAAACTTTGTCGTTGTTTTGTTGTTCCTTTCCCTTTTTTGGTTGAATACCCTTTGTAATGGCGGAAAACTCGAAACTTTTCGATAGAATGATGGAGTTTCATTTTATGATAAATTACAAAGAAAATCCTTTGAAATAGGTTTAATTGATAGAGGAGACATGGAGCGGAATAAATGATAAGTGAGGGGGGCATGGTGACATGGCGAAGAAGTGGGACCGATCGCAGATCGCACATCGGAAGTTTTATTGTGAAAGGCAGGAAGTTAAATGTTGAAAATGGTGAAGTGCAATGTGTGATGAGGGTGGAGGTGACGTGGAAGAGAAATTGGACCGATCGCAGATCCTGCATCAAAAGTTTTATAAAAATGCATACTCGTGCAATCAACAATGTTTATCGAAACTTTAAACAAAACCGCAATTGCTCCCAAACAATATTCATTCACGCGGAATTGTGGTTCTTGGGCCCCACAACCTGTTGACCAATAGGAAGTAATCGCAAATCGACCGCCCGCAAATTTAACTTTACATTGATAACGGATAAACCATAAACTCTATGATTTGCGAAATCACGCTGGTGCGCTACGCCAACACATGTCCCTCGCATCATTACATCGCAAATCGCTTAACATACCATGCAAAGCCTTAACGATAAACTTTAAAAACTATGATTTGTGAAATCGCTCCCTCTGCGCTTTAATATCCACTGTTGATATGCGCCCAGATATGACGGTCTTCCTTGCTTTCCACTGAGCCTCATCGCATTGCAAATCACTTAACATACCATGCTATTTGAATCAACGATAAAACTTAAAAACTGCGTTTTGCAAAGTTGCCCCATGTGCGCTTTAATTTCAGTCGTAGGTCTGCTTCCCTTTGGATCTACGATTAGATCATGGGCGTTTGTTCTTTTTGCACGTGATTCTTCCCCGTTGCTTCATTTCTTAGTCTATTTCCTAGCCATCTTCCTTTAAATATTGTCTGCTTCTCTTCTCCGGATCTCCCACTTTATTGGTTAAGTTGTTTTCTTCCGAATATGCTTTGATTTTAAAGAAATCTGGTTGCCACGAAGCCTTAATTTTCTTGCTTCAAAAACTGATTACCTATTTACCCATAGCCTCTTTTATGAGATAACCAAAATCTCAGTGAAATAGCTGCGCTTTTCACTGTGTGGAATATATGACTTCCATTTCTGGGAAATAGCTACCTTTTACTGTATTATTGTTTTGACAATGAATTTGCAACAAAGGTAGTTATTATTCCATACTAGATGACTGCAATTTTATTACCCAAACATCAACTGACCTTCAACACTAACATAAGCCAAAACAGATATTTTAACTTATTTTTGGACTCTAAAACACTATGACACCTATTCACTTAAAACCATCTTGATGTTGGGACTTTTTAACTTTTATCTGAAATGACTGAAACTTTGCACATGGACTAGGACACATTAAAAATTTGAAAATAGTAATACAATGGCGATTACACCATTAAAATTTTCATTGCTAACTGTGGCTCTTATTGGGGATGAAGTCTTCCCTGTGAGGCTTCAAGGACTGTAGACTCAGTGCTTCAAAAAATCTTGAAACTCAAAAGACTTTTTGAAAATAATGACTAGGATTGACCATTGACATACTAGACTCAAGACTGACCATATATGCAAGCATAAGTACCATTGGGAATGGAGTTTATTGACACATCACACTGGATATTTGCAATGGAGTGACTCAACTAACTATACTAAAAAAAGAACCTTTTAAGAAAATAACCATTGACTTAGCCTCCAGTCAGCTGATCATCATCCAAATTTTTGAGCAAAAAAGTATTATTCTCCAAAACTTCAAAAATTTTAAATGGCCCAAACCACATATTGTCGAACTTACCATGGTTTCCATGGTCTTCTCTCCTAGCATCCCAACGCAGCACCAAATCATTCTCCTGAAACAAATGTTGATTTTATCTTTTATCAAAAACATATTTGACTTTAGCCTGATACTTCTAAACTTTTTCCAGCAATGATTCTCTAATTTGGTGTGCCTCTATCAACTGTAGCATTCTCCTTTGGACTGGGTTTTCATGATCAACTTTATTTTGTAGGAACTTCATCACACGAAGAGCTAATTGCAAAGGCATTACAGCTTTTTTACCATATACAAGCTGAAATGGAGACATTCCAATTGATTTTTTACCTCTTAATCTATCTACCCACAGAGCATGTATCAGTTGAGTGTCCCAATTCCTCTTATTTTCAGGCAGCATTTTCTTAATAATCCTTACCAAAATTTTATCGGATAACTCAAACAATCCATTACCTTGAGGGTAATAAGGTGTGGAATGAGTCAATTCAATCCCATATTGCTGACAAAAGTTGTACATCTTAGCAGACTTAAAGGGCACTGCATTATAAGTTACTAATTTCTGTGGACAACCAAATCTTGACCTAATATTTTCCAACGGAAATTTAATAATTACTGTATCAGTAGAATTTGTGGTTGGTACAGCTTCAATCCATTTAGTGAAATAGTCTATAGTTGTAAGAATCTGTTTATGTTGTCCTGATGAAGGTGGATGAATTTCACCGATGAAATCTAGCCCCCATTGCTAGAAAGGAACATCTGCTGAAATATGAATGAGAGGTAATGGTAGCAATTTTTGTTTACCAGCGAATTTCTAACATTCAACACGGCTCCTGACTTTGGCAAAGACATTAGAGAAAAGAGTTGGCCAATAATAGCCAGCTCTTAAGTTTTTGTTTGCAGTTGCTCTCCAATACAACTGCCCTCCACACACTCCTGCATGTATCTCTACCATAATCTCCTAGGATTCAGCTTCATCTACACATCTTAACAATACTCCAACAAGATCTTTCCAGTAAAGATGATCTTCCAAAATGCAATACTTCACAACTCTCAGTTTAAAAGCTCTTCTTTTAGATTTCTCCATTTCAGGTGGACAGTTGAAATTTAACAATCAGTAAACGATACCCTTGTACCAATCTGAATTAAATATTTCAGGATAATTAGCAAAACCTTCTCCATGTTCTCCTTCAATTGTCTCTACATTCAGATTTAAAGCTTTGAAGTTAGATTCAGCCATCAAACGAGCCAAGCTCTGACCCTTTATCAATTTAGTTGGTTTGATTTCAACATCAAATTCCAGAATCTTAGTCAGCCATCGTCCTCTCCTTCCATCTATATCTAGTTGCAGAAACACATCTTTAACAATGATATTGGGCACAAAAGCAATTATTTTTTAATGCAACACATAAACTCGAAAAGACTTCAAAGCCTTAACTAGTGCATATGCTTGTTTTTCAATCAAGATGTACTTTAATTTAGCATCCCTTAAAGCACGACTGAAAAATGAAATTGGCTGCTCCAAACCCTCCTTAATCTTCTGTAGTAAGATAACTGCATTTTTTTCTTTTGAAGCATATAAAAAAATCATAAACTCCTTTTCAAAATCAAGACTAATCAAAACTGGTGCTTCAGTCAAGGCGGAATTAATTGCTAAAAAAGAATCTTTAGCTTCATCTCGCCACTTAAATTCTGCATCTTTTTTCAGCAAAACATTTCTATGTTTGATCACCTCTGCAAAGTTAGGAACAAAACGCCTCAGAAAATTGATTTTCCCTAAAAATGACTAAAATTCCTTCTTATTTCTTGGCAAACCAATCTTCTGAATAGCTTCTACTCTTCCCGGATCAATACAGATGCCACTTCTTGTTACAATATGTCCCAATAAATTACCTTCTTGGACAACAAAAGACGACTTTTTGGGGTTTAAGGACAAACCAAACTTTCTGCATTTGTCAAAAACTTGCTTCATATGTTTCAAGTGGTCTTCATCAGATTTTGAATATACTGTGATGTCAACCAAATAGATGACCACAAATCTGTCCTTTCTCCCGCAAAGGAAATATCCATTGTCGTTTGAAACGTTGCACCTGTGTTCATCAAACCAAATGGAATTTTGTTGTACATGAATGTGCTCTAGGGTGTGGTAAATGTTGTCTTTTCTTTGTCTTGCCTGTCAACTGAAATGTGATTATAGCCTGAAAAGCCATCAGTCATTGACAGTCTTTTGGATCCTACAACCTTCTGCAAGATATAATCCATCGTGGCCAGTGGATAGTTATCTTTCAAGGAGCACCGGTTCAGGTTGCAAAAATCAACACAAATCCTTATTTCTCCATTCTTTTTCCGAACTGGGACTATATTAGCTACCCAGTTAGAAAATATTAAAGACAGAATAATCTTTACTTCCCATAATTTTTTTAGTTCTTTCTCATTGATTTGAAGCAACATGGGATTGATGTGTCTGAATTTTTGTGCTAATGGCTTTGCATCTGTTTTCAAAGGGATCTTGTGCTCCATTATGTTCTTATCATAATTTTTCAACTCACTATAAGACCATGCAAAAATATCAGCAAATTCCTTCAGCAGTTTGATATATTTTGTTATGGTTTCCAGAGGAAGGAATTTGGACACTTTGACTAATCTTGGTTGATATTTTGTACCGATGTTGCACTCTATTGTACACTCTCCATCAACCTTGCTTTCAGGCTTGACAAAAACATCATTATTATCAAACAATCTTTCTAAAGGAACAAAATCCTTAGAAATAAATTTATTTTTCATATCTATGATGTTTTTCCCAACCATAGTTTTCTTAAAAGGGATGTTATTTTGGTTTTCAACAATTTCCTGCTCATCATCAATTTGTATGTCAGCAAACTCTTCTACAGACTCAAAAAATTTCTGAATCTCCCTGTCATCTTCAAATACTTGCCAGTGCTTGATGTTGTCAGGAATTGAAGGTCTGTTTTTCATTTGAACATCATAGACTGCCTTAACATCTAGAGGAACTTTGAAATTACTAGCAGCGATAGCTAGTGAATTGGAAATTTGATTTTCTTCTCTAGTGACAAAATTTATATTAAATGATGAAAATTAATGTTCAATCAAATCCCAAACTTCATTCCTATAATTCTTCAATTTATAATTTTTCATTTGGTAATTATTTCTCACTTGCTTAATCACCAACTCTGAATCACCAAAAGCAATTAGTTGTTCTGCTCCCAAATATTTCGTTGCCTTCATACCTAGCAGTGTTGTTAGTGGTAGCAAATTGCAGTTTGTATGATATGGTTACCTTCCTATGAGTAGGAGAAATGAGGACTACAACGACTCCCGATCCTTCTCTTGAAGAAGCTCTGTCAAAGTACAATTTCCAGATCTGTCCTCCTTCTGAATGGTGTGCATTTTCACCTTGAAAATATTGTTTTTCACTTAATTCAGGCTGGAAATCATTATCATCAGTAGCAAGGTGCAAAATTGATGACCTCAATTCTTTTTCTTCGGCATATATGGGATGGTTTGATGGATTGTTCTAATCACTAATGATGTAGGCCATTTTAGTTTCCCTATACAACCTTCTAAATTCCCCTCCAAATACTGGGATGGTAGCATATGGAATGTCCATCTGGAGGATACCTCCCAATTTCTTAGACCAATATCTGGAAAGTGACATCCCAAATCTAGAAGGAATGTCAGCAACCACAATGTCCATCACTAAGCTCTTCATAGGCATCTGGGTAAGGGAAACAACCAAATCCTTAATCACTCCAAGACACTTGACTTTTTTGGAGTCAAAGGTGTAAAGGTCGTGGTATTACTTGGTGATCTCTAATCCCAATTCATCCATTACTTTCTTTGGCATGAGATTGTGGGAAGCTCCAAAATCTAACAGACAATTATGCAGCAATTTGTCATGTATATTGAGTGACAGGTAGAAAGGAGGTGAGTTATCATCATTTTGGTCTTGGACATGATAGCCTAGATAAATGGTGGGATGCTCATCCTCAAGTTTGACTGAATCAGGGGCGAGGGGAGGCTGCAGCAGACTCTTAAAAGACTCTTTATATGCTGAATTTTACAATAATTCCAGGAGTGGAGCTAGAATTTTGATTTTATTCAATTCAGATTTAAAACTGAAATCAATTGGAACTAATTCCTTATTTTTTGCAGTAGTTTTAACAATTGGGGCAGATTTTGAGGTGGAGGAACCTCATTTACCTTGGCCTTATGTTTAGCAGCTTGTTTATCTGAATCTAATTTTTGTTGAGGCTGCTGAACAGGAACTTTTGACCTCAAAGGGTAATTTATGTTTTGAACTTCTTGTTGTTTTTATCATTCTATGCATAAATTTGAGCATTCATATCATCATAAAACAAACAAATTCTTGATATATATTACTATTCCCTCAATGTCAAACATGTTGACTATGAAGTTTCTCCCACATGGTTTATTTCTTCATTTTCCTCCTCATTTCATTGTTGTTCTTCTTCAGCAAAATTATTCAAGGGAGGCTGAACATTTTGATCATTAGTATTCCTTCTTGGGTGTTGTAAGATTTGTTGAGGTTGAAAAGTCCTCCTGAAGGGAGCCTGATTTCTATTAGCTTCATTTTGATTGGCTCTAGTAGCTGGTTTATTTTCTACCTCTAATTTTGACATCTTAGAGGCAAGTTCCTTGATCAAATTGGACATTTGATCAATCTTTTCTTCTGCTGAAAGAGACATAGAAGAAGAAGGCTTTTCTTATTTCATCTTCTTTTTATCTTTTGCCTTTTCTTCCTCCATTTTTAATTTATTAGAAGCCATGAGATTAGAATATACTCCAATCGCAACCTCTTGTATACTTTTTAGTGTCTGTGCTTTTTCAGCCCTCAACCATAAAGAAAACTCAAAATCTAAAGCACTTGTGAAATTTATCATAGATGTGATTTGAGTAGGTTTAATTTCTTCAGGAATTTTCTGATAAATCTTATTAAAGTAAAATCAGCTAATGACTCATCTACCTTCTTCTTCATAGTTCAAAATTCTGTAAGATAATAGACATAGTCTTTCCTATCACCCCAATGCTTCACAAATATCTCTTCTAATTCATCAATTCCTGTTATTGAATTTGGAGCCAAACTTCTAAACCATTTTTTAGCTTCACCATCCAAACTCTGAACAAAGAGTCTTGACTAGACATCTTCATGTTCAATATTTTGATTATCAGCATAACTACAGAAAGCCACTAAATGTTCCTCAGCAGAAACTCCTTCTCCCTCCCCAATGTATTTTGGAAGATATTTCAAGTAATATCCTTAAGGAATTGGATTTAAGTGTTGAGGGAGAACAAGTGGTGCATCTCTTGCAACCACTCTCTACTGCATCCTTGTAAGTGCAGGTTGAGCCATATTTTGCTAATGTACAATTGATGCAGATGTTTCGGAAATAGGAATTACAAGTGGTGAATCTGATTTTGATTTAGGACAAAAGAAAATTGAGGGCCTTGAGATGATTTTTCAAGCTTTGGAACTTAGAAGAGTGGGTTTTAAAAAATATGAACAGAGGATGTCTTGACTTCTCCTTCAGCAGAAGAGTCAGAATCTAAATTTGTCTCTTGAGGGGATGGAGTTAATTCAGATTTATTTTTTTGAGAAAGGAAATCAGATAAACTAAAATTAAGACCCTCAGGTGCAGTATCTTTAAGTGGATGAGAGGAAGATGACCCAACAACTGGATTTGGAGAGAAAGGAAAATATTATTGCTGAGGGATGACAAGAGACTGGTATTCAGGATGAGTCTGAAGGAAATTTAAAATAGTCTTGAAGTCTTATTTATTCAAAATATCCCTATCAAGAAAAGGTGCAATAGCCAATACTTGTTCTAATTCCCCTCCAGTCAACAATTAGAAATTCAGTTTCTCCTTCTTTGACTAGAACAGTACTTATTTCAGATTTACTAGGTAACGAGTAAGAAATTTTTTTAGCTGAGCCTAGGTTAACAACATCCACTTTATTTTCTAGGGGAGTAGCTTCAACTTGAGATTTTTCAGCAGAATATTTTGAAACTATAACCTCTTTAGATTATAAAGTAGATAGAGGTACCTTTTTCTTTGGAACATACTTTTTGTGTATCTTCTTCACTGACTGAGATGTGGCTTCAACTGATTTATGTTTTCCTTTAGAATATTTGACAATTTTCTCTGGGTTAGCAACTGGAGTCACAGTTGGAGATCTCTGATTCCTCCTTGTAGAAGGAGGTCTTGAAACTCCCCTTCCTCTTCGTGGAGTCAACAGGTGAACAAATTTGTAGTTCTTCAGGTCACCAATTCTTGTTCACCATCAAGAACTTATTATCAGGAATTCATAACAATAGACTCGGGAGAATACTTCATTACAAGGCCTTCGTCTATCGGCAGACGCACAAAAAGATTTTGGCACCGGAATCAGCACTTGGACTGCAGCAAGCGCCTGACCAGACCCATCTTAAACTTTATTGCAATCTAATGATTTTTTTTTGTGAGATTGGTAGGTGGTACAAACTTTGATTCACTAAAAAGAGATTTCAGTCAAATCGACAGTTCTACTAATGAGGGTGTTGTAACTTGATGTGGTAGCAAGGTGCAAGTTTGTAGTCTATGAGGAGATAAAATTGTAAGATGAGAGAAGAATCCGTAGGTCTGTAAAACAAAAATCTACTAATTTAGTAGAAATTCACAAAAGTAGCAGTTTGATAATATTCCATTTAGAGAAAACTATTTCTAGTCTGACAAGATTCTCACTGAAATATCATCAAGATTAACTATCATGAGTGATGGTCTTCCACTGTTATAATATAGATTTTATAAAGAATGCTCACTGTGTGAGACTATCAAAAATCGATAAAACACGTAACAATCTTAGGAGACTAATAGAAACACATAACAGTATGATGATTTGTAAATTGGAACTGGAAGAAAGGAGATATGGAAACAAAAATAAAGTAGACAATACACACAACAAATTGGTAATAAGTCCTCAGTAGTATCATTCTATTTCATTCAAAAAAAAAATTACAGTTCATATAATTCAAAATTCAATAACCACCAACCAACCCTGACTTCATATCAGTTTGGCATATATATAAAAAATATGATACTTTCATCTTCCACAAAAAAAGGTAAATCTGTTTCAAAATACATTACAACCTTGTGCAAGAGGTGGGGCTTATCTAAAACTTTAATATGGAGTGTTATAACATAATGAAACTAACAACATTAAGGCTAATAGTTTGAAGTGTTTTGTATGATGTGGCAGTTTCATGGGAAGACTACTCTTCCGTTCTGGTGCAACCAACTCCATAACAAGTGAAAATGGTGTGTGGTTGTTCCTTGAATGTTGCCCGGTGTTTGGTAAAAACGTGATGGTACTGAGAGTAGTGGTAGAAAACAGTTTGACCAATAGGAAGCAATCGCAAATCGGCCGCTCGCAAATTTAACTATACATTGATAACGACTAAACCATAAACTCTACGATTTGAGAAATCGTGCTAGTGTGCTACGCTGACACGTGTCCCTCACCTCATCGCATCGCAAATTTCTTAACATACCATGCGAAGCCTTAACGATAAACTTTAAAAACTGCGATTTGTGAAATCGCTCCATCTGCGCTTTAATCTCCATCGTTGATCTGCACCTAGATTTGATGGTCTTCCTTGCTTACCCCTTAGCCTCATTGCATCGCAAATCACTTAACATACCATGCGATTTGACTTAACGGTAAAACTTAAAAATTGCGCTTTGAGAAGTTGCCCCATGTGCGCTTTAATCTCAACCGTCGGTCTGCTCCCCTTTAGATCTTCGATTAGATCATGGCCGTCCGTTATTTTTGTACACGGTTCTTCCTTGTTGCTTCATTCCTTAGTTTATTTCTCGGCCTGCTTCCTTTAAATATTGTTTGTTGCTCTTCTCGGGATCTCCCACTCTGTTGGTTAAGTTTTTTTCTTCTTGTTGCGATTTGATTTTAAAGAACTTTGGTTGCCACGAAGCCTTAATTTGCCTGCTTCGATAATTGATTACCTGTTTACCTGTAGCTTCTTTTCTGAGATAACCAAAATCTCAGTGAAATAGTTGTGTTTTTCACTGTGTAGAATATATGACTTCCATTTCTGAGAATAGTTGCCTTTTACTGTATTATTTTTTTGACAATGAATTTGCAACAAAGGTAGTTATTATTCCAGACTAGATGATTGCAATTTTATTACCCAGACATCAACTGACCTTCAACACTAACATAAGCCAAAACAAAGATTTTAAATTATTTTGGGACTTTAAAACACTATGACACCTATTCACTTAAAACCACCTTGATGTTGGGACTTTTTAACTTTTATTGGAAATGACTAAAACTTTGGACATGGACTAGGACACAATACAAATTTGAAAATAGTAACACAATGGCGATTACACCATTAACATTTTTCAGTGCTAACACCGTCATTATAATATATATATATATATATATATATATATATATATATATATATATTAGAGAATATCTGAAAGATTTTGTGCATTTTTTTCCATTTTTTTTCACAAATATCGATTCCTTGCGAAAAAATACCCAAATTCAAAAAACAAATCGGCCGAATCGGATTTTGGATGAGGGAGATATCGCCGATCTAAATTTTCTTAATATATATATATATATATATATATATTATATATATATATATTTGTTTTTTGAATTTGGGTATTTTTTCGCAAGGAATCGATATTTGTGAAAAAAAAATGGAAAAAAATGCACAAAATCTTTCAGATATTCTCTTAAAACTAGCCACCCAAAAAATTCTTGCTCTGATACCATGTAGAAAATTCACATAGATTCAACTTATCTTGTAATATGTTAAAAAAAAATACTTGAATCTATTCTACAAATTGAAGAAACCAATTATGATCTCACAATCACATGAACAATAAAGAGAAAGCATTTCAATCTCACAACACAAAGATTTATCTAGCGAAAGCTTAGCTAAAAACCCCACTATCTGTATATTTCATTAAGTCAAAATATGAAACAATATAATGTTTCTCTGAGGCTTGAGAGCTCTTTGCACTATCTCTGACTGTCTCACTCTAACCTGTGCACAAGCTCTCTTGGCACACCTTTCTCTCACAAGCTCCACGCACAAACTTGTGTTTCCTATTGCTTGGTCTCACCAACTTGTGCCCACAAAAACAATCATTAAACTTGTGCCTTCATTCCTCCTTTTAAAGGTAATTTTCTCTAATTAAGGAATGGTATATTTTAGGCCTTATTTTTATTGCATGCACCACATGTACAAGTTGGATGATTATACAATCGATAATACACTTCCATTTAACTCCAATCTCAATTGGGTCTTCCTCAAAACTGACATGCAACAACTATTTATAGCAAATTATCAGTTATCTGATTGATCACTACATGTGAATTAAATCCAATTTAATTCACTTGACCTCTCACTAGTTCCTCCATCGGTTAGAACTATTCAAACTAACTTTAACTCAAATAAAATAAGTTAATTAATTACAACTCAAAATAAATTGTAACTGGGCCCCCTAAGACATAGAGAACACTCTGCATGCTTACCATTAGACTCTCAACTCAAATTATCTGGTCTAACTGAGTCTTACTCACTTAGTTAACTTGTACAATCTCTCATGTGATTTGGAATTACAATTTCCTTCTAATTTAGTTAAAGGAAAATTAAATTAGAATCCCTTTTGGTGTCATTTTCAACAACCCAGGCTCCATAAATGTGGGAAAATAAGCAAATAAAATTTCTAATTCATTTTTTCTTTTAAGCAGAAAAAGGCTTGCTATGCGGTTTGGATTACCAAAATTTTGCGGTCCCAAGGATTTGGGTATTTGGCCTGTGGCCTAGGGCCACATTTTCTCTTTCTGTTTTTCTTGGCTCGTGGCCTTTTTTTCGACCTATTTTTTTGTAGGAAATGTCTCAACTGCTAAATCATGGGGTTTTTTTGCATGTTTGTGAGTTCTAATCAATGCTTCCCCTAAAATTTTTCATGGTCGAGAGACCAGAATGGCTGATCCTGCCCAAAAATCCCAAATCTTGAGGGAGGTTGTTGCCTTTAACAACTTGGTGGCTAATGTCCCTAAGTTCTAGAAGCCCCCTCCTTCTAATTTTGTCAAAAAAATAGATGAGATACCTAAGATCGTGATTTCGGCTCCTCTATCTAAGGCTCTGCAACTTGCAAATCATGGATTGATTGGCCCTCCCCTAAATCTGTCAAAACCCAGGTGGAATCAAACTAGAAACTTAATATGAAAGGGGAAAATGTTTCCTCCTTTTTTGGCAAGGGTTTATTTACTTTTTACTTCAAATTTAAGAAAGATCAGGATTTGACTTTTAGAAGTGGTCCATACTTCATGGGTCCTCAAGAATTATATCAAGATCGGTGGAATCCTAACTTGAACCCTGACTGTGACATTCCCACTGTCGTCCTAGTATGGCTTAAGCTTCCATATCTTCCTCTACACTGTTGGAATGACACAAATTTCAAGTTAATCAGAAATTTTCTTGGGAAATATATAGATTGTGCAAAGCCTAAGGAGGTTTTATTTTCCTGTGCTAGAATCTGCGTAGAAGTTTATCTAGAAAAAAGGCTTTTGACATCCATTAATATGTGTATGGATGATTGGACTCATATTCAAGAAGTAGATTACGATCAAATTCCCTTTATATGTAGGATTTGCCATGAATATGTCCATTTTTCCAGAAGTTGCTCTAAAGCCCCTATAGCAAATGAAAATCCTGGAGACTAGGGTTATCAATGACAACAGTTAAAAAGAATAAATGGACCCAAAAATAAACATGCCCCTCAACAAGGAAAAGCATCCCAAAAATCCAAAATTATAGGAAGAAATAACGTTGAAAGATCAAGCAAAGAAATTGCAAATCGGCTAGGGGGCCAAAACGCTCAAATAATAAATTTGAAGCCCTAGCAAATATGAACAAAAAATAAGATCCACCTCAAGAAGAGCAGGAGTAGAATAGACAAGAAAGTGAGAAATATACGGTAAAATAATATCAAGCCCCTGAGAATACTCAAGAGTCCTCATATGAACCATCACATGATGAGGAGGATGCATATATCTCCTCCTAAGAAGTCACAGGTCAAATCCCAGTGGCAAACTCGGCAAATGAGGAAACAAAAGAAATGTACCGGAAGATTCGACAAATAGGATGAAAGACCAACAAAGAAATAAGAAAAGAAAAAAGTGAAAAAGAAAAAGAGTTGGGATTCCAAAGCACATTTCCCTGTCAGCTAGCTTATCACACAAATAAAGAAGGGAAAGAATAAATAACAGTTGGTGCCTCCAAAGGGGCTTCTATTCCCAAAGGTAGATAAAGAATATTATATCCTGTAATGGCAGGGCTTCAATTCAAGGAAACAGATATCAGAAGCTAAGTCATTAATTCTAAAAGAAAAACCAGTCGTTTCCCTCTTCTAGGAGACAAAAATGGATTAATTTTCTCTTTCATCCATTCAAAACAGAATCTGGAACAAAAGCCACTTGTTATCAATCAGTTCCCACAGATCTTCGAGAGGCTTCAGCACCTTTTGGGATCTGGATCATCTCAAGCTTCTAAACAATTGAAAGTCAAAACATATGATCACTTCCTCCTTTCAAATCCTTACAAAAAATTAGGTATGCACCATTATAAATATTTATATGCCAAGTCACTATAGAGAAAATAAGGAATGTTGGCTCTCTCTCATGCATCTCAAGGATACCGAATTTGGGGAAAATTGTATTATGGGAGACGATTTTAATATCACTCTACTCCAAAAAGAGAAGCTAGGTGGGACGATGATAAGGGATCCTTTTCAAGAATATATTGAAGACATTATTTACCTAGATTCTCTTCATATTCTAGAAATCAATCCTTCCAGACTATGCTTTACCTGGAGCAACCAAAGAGTGGTTCCTGGGAATATCGCAACATGATTAGATTGATTCTTGGTCTCAGATCTATTCCTTTCTACAAATATTCAACTATGATATTTCATCCTCCCATGGAGTGATTATGATCATCGTCTCATTAAGTTACAAATGACTCCTCCTCATAATTATGGCCCTATTTTGTTTAATTTCTCTGGCCTGTGGCTTGAATACATTGGGTTCATCGAAATCATGTCTTCCTCTTAGAAGCAATGGGTGGAGGGAAACCTTGTCTCCATTTGGGAATACAAAATCGAAAGGCTCAAACATGACAACAAATAATGGTTAAAAAAAGGTAAATCGTCCAATCAAATTTTCTTCATTGCTCTTGAAAAGCAAGTAGAACATATCCAAGCTCAAATGGAGTCTGAGGGCATGTAAAAATATCTTTTATGTCAAGAATTACATACTTTCCAATCTTATCACAACAAATTAAATCAGGAAAAAGAACTATGGAGATTAAAATCTAGAAGTTTTTGGCTGAAGTCTTGAGATAGAAATACCAAATTCTTTCATAAGCAAGCCAAGAACAAAGATCGGAAAAATAATATTTCAAAAATTCAAGTACAGGAGAAAAAAATTCATAGCTTCCATCTTATCTAAGAACTTGCTTACAGACATTTCTGCAATCTATATTATGAACCAACGCATAACAATGAACAAGAAGAGGACTTTATGCTAGAAAAGGTTCCAATTATGGTGTCATATCTTTCATTTGTGGAGGAAATTCATCAAGCAATGTTAAACTTTCACCCTGACAAGGCTCCAGGTCTTGATGGCGTTCTAACTCTCTTTTATCAACACTTTTGAGAGTTAATTCATAAATATTTGGTGAGAATGATTGGGTATTCTTTGAAATGCTTGTGTATAGGAGGAGGGAATAATTCTTCTTTTTTGGCACTAATCCCTAAAGAAAGGAACCCATCCACCTTATCTTGATTCATGCCTACTTCCTTATGCAATTTCTCTTATAAAATCATTTCCAAGATTTTAGCACTAATATTTAAGAAAATTCTTCTCAATATTATTTCAGATAACCAAGGTGGCTTTGTCCCGGGACAACAAATTATTGAAAATATTATAATGATTCAAGAAGCATTCAAATCAAGTTAGAGAAGGGGAGATTAGGGTATGGTTATCAAGCTTCACATGGAAAATTCCTTTGACAAGTTAAAGCACTCCTTTATGTTAAAAGTCATGTAGAAGATGGGTTTTCATGGAACATTTATTGAATGGGTATCATTTTGCATAAGATCCCCATGGATTGGACCTCTAATCAATGGTAGAGAATGTTGTTTCGTTAAGGCCTCTAGAGGTCTTAGGCAAGGATTCCCTCTCTCCGCTTTCCTATACATCATTATGGTTTATTCTCTAAGCAGAAGGTTGGAAGTCGAGAGATCGAATGGTCACCTCCCAGGAATTCGCTTTCAAGAAGGAACCAAAATCATTAATCATGATCAATTCGTCGATGACACGATCCTTCTAAGGGGAGCTTCTGTAGTAATTGCAAAAAGATACAAAAGAATCATTGACAAAATTTTAGGAGCCTCTGGTGGATCAATTAATGAGTATAAAACTGATATATACGTCTGGAATATAATTTTGTTGCACCAAAATAATTTTGAAGATGCTCTGGGATTTAAAGTTCTTTCTGATTGGACGAACATCAAATATCTCGATATACCAACAAGCTTGAAGAAGTCCTCCTCTCTGTATTGGAACAACATTAAGGACAAAATCAAAGGGAAAATGGAAATTTGGGGGGCCCATTAGCTGAACCTTGTAGGTCAAGTGGTCCTCTCAAAGGTTTTTTTTAACAACAATCCCCTTATTCCAGTTTTCAACTCTTATGGCTCCTAAAAATATTCTTCTACATTTGAGCAGTCTCATTAGGAAATTCTTATGGGAAGGAGGGAAATCTTCAACAAACAAATTTCACCTCATAAAATGAGCCACTATGAGAACCCCTAACAATCATGGTCGTCTTGGCATAAGGGATCATTCTTTAAATATTATAGCCTTTGGCACCAAGTTGGACTGGAATCTTCAAATTTATCCTCATGCATGGTGGGATCAAATCCTAAAATCAAAATACCTTTAGGTTTTTTAGAATGATTTGGCCAGACAAAGTTCCCCTATTTGGAAGCTTATATCGTTGGCATCCTTCCTTATCATATCTCACCTCAGCTGGATCCCAGGAAACAAAGAAAAGATTAATCTCTATGAAGAATCAATTCTTCAGTAAGCTCCATTAGAACAGATGGAAGAATTGAGGGCACTAAGAGTTTATATGGAGGAAAAGGGAAAATATACTTTATTCCAAATTTCCCATTGGAACGAGGATGGATTATGGAGCAGATGGAGTCTGGGAGATATTCCTAACCATCTCAAGGCTCTTTAAGAACTTCTGAAAAATAATTTGTCTAGAAAGGCTCTAATCAATTGTCATATTCAGGACAAGATAAGTTGATAATCCTCGGCTTACACTATTAAAGAAGGGTATTCATAGATTCTCTTTCAATATAAATCCCTCCTAAATCTACCCTCTGGAACAAAATATGGAACCCTAATGCTTTACCGAAATTCAATATCTTTTGTTGGCTTATACCTTATAACAGGATCATGACTTCAGAAAAATTGAGAAAAAGAGGAATCCAGGGCCCTTCTTAGTGTTTGTTATGCAAATCTTAGGAAGAATATGTCCCTCATCTTTTCCTTGATTGATCCATCTCTAAAGAATTTTGGTCCTTTTCTTTGGGCCCCCTCTTCTCTAAAGTTAGGTTGCATTGTGAGGTTCAAATATTATTCTCGGCTTGGAAAATATTGTATTCAAGCTCCCTTCGATCCAAACCCTCTTTTAATTATTTTTGTTCTGCTCTGCCCAAGATCCTCAGTTGGAAAATCTAGCTCGCCAGAAACTCTATTATTTTAAAAAATTCCCTTTGGTCACCTAAGTTTTTTGCATTAAAGACCCTTTCCTTTTGCTTGGAAGTTAATCCTCTTAGTAGAGATTATTCTTTGGATCCTCTCAAATATAATTGGGTCAAATCTCTCTCTTTTGATTCCTCTTCTGCCATTTCCCCTCCCCCCAATCTCATGTTTCAAGGCTGGAATTTGCGCTTGTTTCAACAGGAGCTCGAGGATTGGAACATGTAGCAAAAAAAATAGATTCTTCATTTTGATATGACTTCCAAGCGAAATCCAGGGGCGGCAGGAGGGGGAGGGATTCTAATCAATCCCAAGGGAACTATCGAAACCATATATCCTTGGGAACTAGGAAGAAGATCAAATAATCAACCTGAAATGTACGAACTTATTCAAGGTCTTATCATTGTCAAAAATAAAGGTGTGATGGACCTAATTATTCTTGTTGACTCCTTACTTCTAAATAGGTTACTCTAGAGAATTAGAAATATATTGAGTTTGTTCCATTCAAAGAATTGTTTTCACATCCTCATACCCTTCAATATGGAGGTCGATGCGAAGGAAAATCAAGCATGCTCTATGTTAGGATTAGAGCTCGAAATAAATGGGTCTAATTTCATATGCTAAATTCCCTAATAGATCAATTACATATAAAGGAGAACATAAGTGGCCCGTGGTGTATTTTGGTTCTTTCCCTTAATAATATCATTTATTACCCTTATATTATGATTATCCCATATCTGAGATTTGCAATGCTTTGTAATGATGGAATGAAACGTCGTAGGATCCTCCCACGATGTTATGTGGGTATCCTCTCCGGGGGTAACATTTCAAATAACCTCATCCACCGTCATGCAAAGACCTTAAAGTTTTAATTCACATGTTTGAGCTTTCATCACTCGTCTTCAAGAGTATTTGAATTATGCTTCAGTCAGATCAATGATGGCTTTCTATGATCAATTTGTAGAAAAATTAAATGTTTGGGAGATTGAATTCAAGTGGATAGAGATGATGGGGAGATTTAAATTGGCTAGATTCACCCTCAGAGATTCATACAGATTGGTTTTCCTTCCTTTTGAGGTTCTCTCTTCTCATCTGGATCTTAATTTGGCATTATTTTTTTATCTTTGTTCCAATTGTGGCGATTAGGAAGATTCCTCCTTGGAATCTCTGCACAGAGCTTCGTTTGACGTTTTTTCAATTTTCAGGTTGGAATTGAGGGCGGCCAAAGCATCATTGTTCATGGATCAATTGGTGTTTAGGGCTTTTCGGTTCAAAATTAAATACAAAGAAACTGAGATTCTATAGGTCGGAGCACACCCACTTGATAGCCTTGGGAGGTACAATAAATTTCCACATATTTTTCTTTGAGATTTTGTGTTTGCTGGGTTCTTCCTC